>CAJNDV010001114.1:16823-27251 GCA_905221635.1 Symbiodinium sp. CCMP2456
GGGTTTAGGGTTTAGGGTGCCCTTTCATGCCATGGCGACCTAGCCTACAATACTGCGAATAAACTGCAACACAAGCCTTAGAATCAAGCAGTCGGATGCAGCAGAGCAATCCCAACACCAAGCGATCATGTGGAGGGCCTTCGAATGGAGGAGGTGGGCCGCATAAACCCTAAACCCCCCAACCCCAAACCCTGAACCCTAAACCCCTAAACCCTAGACCCTAAACCCCTAAACCCCTAAACACTAAACTCTAAAGCCTGAACCCTAAACCCCTAAACCCCTACTTCGAGGCCCAGGGGACTTAGTAAGTGCCCAAAGGGTCCATTTACCCAAATACTATATTACTTTGGCCCACAGTACCCATATAGGGACTACTTTATGGCCAAAGCAATTACTATTTGGGTACATGGACCCTTAGGGGAACCCCTGAACTCTAAACCTTCCTACTTGGAGGCCCAGGGGACTTAGTAAGTAGGATATAAGTAGAGTTATAAGTACCCTAACTGGAGTTACCCCAATTATAAACCTACGTATAACCGACACACTAAGTCCCCTTGGCCTCCAAGTCAACCCTAAACCCTAAACCCTAAACCCCAAACCCTAAACCCTAAACCCACAAGGGCCTTAAGCCATCGGGCCTAAACCCTAAACCCCCAAGGCTCTGAAGCTCTGAAGCCCTAAGCACCGGGGCGGCCTCAAGGTCAAGCATTGGAGCCGCGCAGCCATCGCCCCGCCACCAAACCCTAGGTTTAGGGTTTAGGGATTTAGGGTTTAGGGGTCTAGGTTTTAGGTGTAAGACCTGGCATAAAGTTTGAAGTATAGCCAAAAGCTTGAGCCCCAAGCACCTGTACAAAACCCCTAAAAGTAGCCTAAACCCTGAACCCTTATACCTAAACTCAATACCCCTCAAAGCCTAAACCCTCAACCCTAAGCCCTTATAAACCTTGAAACCTTCCCTCAAAGCCTAAACCCTCAACCCTAAGCCCTTATAAACCCTATAACCTTTCAAACCCTAAACCCCAAACCCCTAAAAGCCTAAGCCCTCAACCCTAAGCCCTTATAAACCCTAAAACCTTTCAAACCCTAAACCCAAAACCCCTAAAAGCCTAAGCCCTCAACTCTAAACCCTCAACCCTAAGCCCGTATAAACCCTAAAACCTAAACCCAAAACCCCTAAAAGCCTAAACCCTCAACTCTAAACCCTAAACCCTAAACCCAGTACCCCTAAAAGCCTAAACCCTAAACCCTAAATCCTAAATCCTAAACCTTAAACCCTAAGCCCTAAACCCCTAAAGCCCTAAACCCTAAAACCCTCAACTCCTAAGCCCTCAACCCTAAACCCTAAACCCTCAACTCCTAAACCCTATATAAACCCTAAACCCCAAAGCGCTTTCAGCGAAGCCAAGGACCAAACCTCTGGCCCGAGCAGCCAACGTCGCTGCGGCCGCTGATGACCTCATGGTCTCGGCCTCGGGGCTCCGTGCTTAGGGTTTAGGGTTTAGGGTTTACGGTTCAGGGTTTAGGGTTTAGGGTTTAGGGTTCAGGGTTTAGGGTTTAGGGTGTAGGGTTTAGGGTTTATAGAGATTATAAAGGGGTTTAGGGGTTTAGGTTTGGAGTTTAGGGTTTGTAGAGGTTAGGGGTTTAGGGTTTACGGCTCGGGGTTTTAAGGGTTTAGGGCGAAGAGTTAAGATTTTGGGGTTAGAGTAAGTTAGAGATAAGGGGTGTAGGGGTTGGGGCTTAGGGGTTTGGGCCCGTTGGGGGTGCAGGGTGTAGCGGTTTAGGGGCTTAGGGTTCAGGGTGGAGGGTTTAAGTCAGGGGTTTAAGGTTTAGGGGTTTAGGGTTTAGAGGTTAGGGGTCTAGGGGTTTAGGGTTGTGTGTGTGTGTGTGCGGGTTCGATTGCTGTTGTGTGTTCATAGCTTTGCTGGGTTTAGGTTGTGTCCAGTTTTGTATTTTAGATCGCTGGGTTCGGACATTACTCTGGTGTTTAGCACTTTTGGATTTGGGGTTGGTGGGTTCTCCGTGGTCAAAGTCTTACAAGCTGTCCTCGTTGTAGCATGGGTTCGGTGTTTAGGTGTTTCAGGCCTGTTCGAGTCAAGTCTTTAGCTTTAGTGATTTGGGTTGTTGCCACAGTTTTGCACATGCCATAGGATTCGGCATAGGATGAAGAGTGCAAGGTTCGCTGTCAACTAACTGTGCAACTATGTTGGGGGCTCCTTACTATATGTATAGTATAATGGACCCCAAAACACTATTCTAATCATTAAGTCCCGTATACTAGGGGCTGATCGTGTTTGCTCTTCATCTTCAGGTTTAAAGTCTTTCCATAAGCTCTTGCTTTGTGGCGGCTGCGTGTCGGGCTCGAGGCGTTCAAGGCTGAGCGTTGGTGGATCCATGCTGCGTGGTGAATTTGCGTCCAAACTTCTCCGTGGTCAGGTATCAGGTGGTGGAAAGGGGGGACGTCCCTGTCCCTGTCCTTGTCTTGGGCTACCCACATGTTGCACTGGAACAGGTATGTCTCAAGGGGTGAAGTGACGGGGTAGGGCAGAAATCCGGTGGGGGGAAGGCAGGCTTCGAGAAATGGCAATCCTCGTTGTAGTTCAACGTTCTCGTCCTCAAGTACCGTAAGCACAGCACATGTACAGTTCCCCAAGGGTCCAAGTACCTCATAATCATACACTCTCCCAAATAGTAACCTGCATAACTACTACCCGAAACCTAAGTACATGATTGTTGGGTCCTTTGGACCCTTGGGGGTTCTGTAGCAACGAAATGTTGAGCAGAATGGCCTCCAGAGGAACTGAGCCAGGGCAGGAGCAACTGCCGAATTGCTATACTTCATAACCCGCGTCGCGCAGGCTGGGTGAAATGGAGGACGGACAGGGTTTAGGACCTTTGGATGGTATGGATAAACAATAAAGACTTAATCATTTGTATATCTATAAATGTATACAAACGCATAGCCTCTTGACTCTGAGTGACGAAACGTAAACGCTAAACTCTACAGCGAGCCATATGTTCAGACATGTGTTTTGCTTATGCAGTTTTTTTCGCGGGGGTGGAAGTGCCCAGCAGGTCCTGTGATTATCGCACAAAACTAAGCCGAGTACATCAGTCATACGCACCTGCTACGAATAATACCCTAAACCCTAAACCCTAATGACAGAGACAGCAATAACAAGGATAATGGCAGTGAAGGTCAAGCAGGGAGCGATGACCTCATGAGACGTGGGACGACTTGTCTCCTGCAACCTTGGACGGTCATCTTCTGTGGTTCCCAGGTCAAAACCCTGAAACGCCCGAAATCCATAGATCTGTAAAGCCTGGAACTTCGACATCCTGAATGGTCAAGGGTTTAGGGTTCAGGGTTTAGGGTTTAGAGTTTAGGGTTTATAAGGTTTAGGGTTTAGGGGTTTAGGGTTTAGGGGTTCAGGGTTTAGGGTTGAGGCCTTCTTCCCGCCATCTCTCAAAATCAAGTAAACTTCGAGGAAGTGATTCTCGCTAGACCAATACAGTTGGTATACGCATGTTGCTTTAAGTCCTGAGCTTATATTACCTAGGTTCCCAGGTATAGCAGGAAAAGGGTACCCTTGTCATGGTTTGGGAATGTTCGAGGTCCCACTGCCAAAAGGTTGCAGGATTCGCCGTTTCTGCGTAACGGGAATGGTGGGTTCAGCGTTCTGAACAACTCGGAACCCTAAACCCCCACAGTTTAGAGTGCACATCCCCAAAACCTTACAACCCAAAAAACAAGCCCGACGGCCCCTACGCGAGACCCTGAACTGTTCCGATCAGGAGCTGTCACGTCAGCTAACTCGCGCACTGGCGCTGTCTCTAGGTGGATCGCCAATTTGTAAATGGAGCCTCATTCGTTGGAACAGGTTTTTAGACAGCCTCAAGTACTCTATGGATATATATATATATATATATGTATGTATGTAAGATTACATAGTAAATATATAGTTTCATGAACTTAGAGCGGTCTTGATTCCGGACGGTTATATCGCAGTATAGTTGTCAAGGGACTATAAGGGATACTGGAGGAACCTGATTAAGAAACCCTGGCCCTATATTGGCCAATATATTAGGATTCATATTCAGAACCCCAAGAAAGACCCAGGGTTTCTTAATCAGGTTCCTATATTCCTATCACTAATCCTAAACCCCTAAACCCTAAACCCTAAACCCTAAACCCTAAACCCTAAACCCTTAAACCCTAAACCCTAAACCCTTAACCCCTAATTATTCCGACTCCAGACCCCTCCGGTAGCGAAATGCATCGATGGATCGGTTCCGTGGGCTCTTCAGTCTCCAGTCTTTGGGCTCCAGGGTCTATTCCCAAAGGGTCTAAGCACTTATATGAGCCACGGTTTAGGGTTTAGGGTTTAGGGTTTAGGGTTTAGGGTTTAGGGTTTGGGGGTTAGGGTAGATACTTTGGCGCCTAAAATATCTACTATATGGGTACTTAGACCCTTTTGGATTATGGGGTTGAGTGTTGTGTGTGAGCCGAACGCCTCATTGTTGCTGTCTACGTGGCTGGTTCCTTGTTATGATTATAGTCAAACTGGCCCCAAAACCCTATGCTAATAATTGAGGCCCCTACATTATGTACCCTAAACCCTAAACCCTAAACCGTTGCTGCGTTGAGGTTTCGGGCCTTCACAGGGCTTTAGGATCAAGGGTTTCGTGCTTGGGACTGTTCGGAGTTAGCTTTAGATTTTAGGGCTTCAGGGTGGTCCTAGCTGGTCTCAAGATGCCTCGAACCGTTTGGGCACTTGCCTTGCCTGTTCGGTATCTGAGACTCTGGCTTGTGCAGGGGTTTAGGGTTTAGGGTTTAGGTGTTTAGGGATTTAAGGTTTAGGGTTTAGGACTTCCTCGTGGACTCCCCGCATGTTGCGATGAGGACCTAGGCCTTCCAGTCACCGAGTGGCTTTTTTGGTTCTGGGTCAGTGGCGGGTGTCACCCTGCAGCGGTGGCCGAGCTGGTCCACCGGAAGGTGGCCAAGTACAGCCATGACCCCAAAACCCTAAACTGCAGGTCATCCCCCTAAACCCCAAACCAAAGCCCAAAACCCTAAACCCTGAACCCTAAACCAAAACCCTAAACCCTAAACCCTAAACCAAAACCCAAAACCCTAAACCCTAAACCCTAGGCCACGTGATTGGCACGTCTCGTGGGCAGAGATCAAACTTAGTCGCCATCTCTGTGACTGCGGCTTCAACTCCAGGCCGCATCCTCAGCCCTACCTATAGTCTCCATTGTATTCTTTTTTGGGGGATACCTTATAAGATCCATAATATATATATATATATATATTGTGTTATAGCAAAAAAAAGAACTACAATAGAGACTTTTGGTAGACCCTTTTCCAAACACTTAGTTCCTACAACCTGACCCGTAAGTGTTCAAACTTCCGGATCTTCATAGACCCCAAACTTGGATACACAAACAAGATGCCTGTTTGTTCGAGGCCTGCGGCAACATCGAAAAGCGTCTTTCAGGGTTTACCGCTCAACAGCAGGGCGCAAAACTATGACAAACAACAGACCTCTTTCAATTTCAGCTCCTTCCTCCGTGTGTAGGTAGTACATTGTTACAGACTGAGTTTCTCATGCCAAGACACAGGGTATGACAACCCTAAACCCTACACCCTAAACCCTAAACCGTCAGGGGGTGCACAGGCCAAATCAAGGCCGATCAGACAAGGCCGGTGCTCCCCGGACCCCGCAACCTACAATGGTGTAGAGCCTTATTAGCCCGACACCCTAAAGCCTCAGCCAAAGACCCTAAACCCTAAACCCTAGTTTTAGGGTTTAGGCCCTAACACCTGCTGGAAGGTTTGCAGGAGACCGGTCTGGATGCCTACTTCCGTGAGCCGCATGTACAGGCACACGGTGTCCGAAGCCATTTGGATCGGTTCAGGGTCTAACACAGGGAACGGAAAAACTACCAAGCAAAAGCATACTGTTCCCTTGTATGGCCCCTGCGTGTATTATATGTGTATATATATATACACACACTGCCGGTATGTATATATATATATAGATTATACAGACACACATATACCCATACATACAGAGTCATCGTAAAAATGTGTTGAAAAGACCAACTCTAATTTCACCAAGGCGCCTCAATTCGGCTCTAGGCTTTTAGTCAGTTGGATTTCCGCTATCGGTTCTAGGTTTGTTTGTGCAGAAAATATGTTTATATGCCCATAGGAGCCTTGAGCAACTACCACACAGGGTTCTAGAATGAGAGCTGTTCTCAGAGGGCATGATGGACCTCAAGTCTAAACTTGCACAAGCTCCAGGCCTAGGCCGTAGCGGTGCTAGGCGAGACTGTCACATTCTTCGGTATATTTGCATAACTTACACTACTATAGGGGCTTGGTACTTGCAGTCTACTTAGAACCGTAAGACGTTTCTATTAAGCCAAGTACTAAAGCCAGAGAAGGGGGCACGTGACTACAGCTGTGTCATTGTTCCCTAGATGGTCCATATGTATATATATATATATATATCACTGTCCTGGAATTAGGTCCCCAATGTCCACAGATCCATAAACAGGATGGTCTTTTACGACCCAAGTGACAAACGGTAGTGTGTGTATGTATGTATGTATGTATGTATGTATGTATGTATGTATGTATGTATATATATATATAGATATGTATGTATGTGTATATATATATATATGCGCATATATTCTGGGTTTGAGTTCTACGTAACTCAGGAGTGGATTCATTCGAGGTACCAGCGACCATGCTTAGGGTTTAGGGTTTAGGCAAGAAGGGCTGCTTAACCAAAAACCCTAAACCCTAAACCAAACCCTTGTGGATGTTGTGTACCTTTCTGCACGTTTTCGGTGGTTTCCCACATCTTCGGGGTCGCCCTGTCTTGGGAATAATTCGAGGCCTGAGAGCAGCAACTGCAAGCCGTAAACGTAATGTAGGCGCCTAAATAAATACCTTGTTTTTTTTTTGTGGGGGGGGGGGGTCCTTATGATATTTCTAGTATAATGGACCCCCAAGACCCTATTCTAGTTGTTAAGGCCCCCCATTTTAGAACGTGGCAAGGTCACAATGTCACAATCTCTACCCTTGCACGATTCGCGCAGGTAGAAGCAGAAGGAACTTCGGAGTAGATTCGTAAGATTTGAGTATCCGGATGTGGCCCGCTTCTTTCACCCTACAACCTACCCATAGTCTCCATTGTAGTTCTTTTTTTGGTTTAACCAGTTATATATTACGGGTTTTATAAGTTAAGGAATCCCCAAAAAGGAACTACAATGGAGACTATAGGTAAGCTCAAAACCTTGGTCTTCGTCTCCTTCGACGGACGAAGGCTGGAATGCAGCCAATCTCTATGGAAATATCGGCAAGTGTTCGTGGGTAGTGCGAACAATGAATGGAATAGCATGTTGTATCTTTGTTTCTCTACCTTTTTACATATAACACTCAGTATGTATATATATATATATGAAAAGAGAGAGTGTGTAATGCACCCCCCCAAAACCTATTCTAAAACCCTTGCCCTAGAGCCCTTGTCCCCGAGCTGGGAATAAATGCCACACTTCCTCATTGTTGACCGCCGGCTCTCGTGTCAGGCAAAGTTGGTGCATTATCCGACTCCGGCCAAAGATGCGGAAGGCGCGGACTAAGCTTAATCACGTCAAGAAGTCCTTACCTGAACCCCAAATAGCCTACCTTTTTCAGGATCTATATAGAGACATCCTAGTAAGGAGCCCTAAAGATGTAGGTTTTTTGAGGGTCCAGGTAAGCCCTCGTCTAGTGGGGGTCAAATCTTCGGGGCTGGGTAGGTATCCTTTAATTCACCTTGTTTGCTGTAGATCATCCTAGCGCAACTCGAAAGGTGAGCCTTTCTCGCACAAGGGTGCTCAGCCCTATGAAATGCTGGAGCCATTTTGGAACCGTCAGCAGATGTGCCATCGGAGTTTGGGGACAGGTCCTGTGAACATTTGCCATGTAGCTTCTGTCCGGGGACGCCTTCCAAGAGCCTTGTGCGAGAAGTTTGAGACTTATGGTGAAAATGTAACGTCTGAGCTCAAAGTAGTGAATGTGCATTAGGCTGACGGGGTCTTTAGGGTGTTGGAGTTCAGCGAAAAAGGTGTACTGCATGCAAATCCAGAAGCAGTAGAAAGAGACTTGTTTTGAACTTTGGAAATCCTCAGAAGCTACTTGGAGGTTCACGGGTAGTTATTAGTGGGGTTATAAATCCCCCAATATGGGTTAGACGTATAGTTACCCTACTTATAACCCTACTTATAACTACCCATGAACCTCCAAGTATTCCATGTATACACACGACTTGGTCCACTTCCTTAGGCCCCGTCTGCCCTTTCAGAGTTTCGGGCTTTCAGGTTCAAGCTTAGAGGAGGGTATACCTTAAGCCCTAAACCCAGAAACCGACAAGAAGAGTTGGCTCAGAATCCTTACAGTGTCTTAAATCTGTTTACTGCACATTAAATCACTTTGTTCAGGCAGAAAGGCCTACAAATCAGAGACTCAAAGTAAGCCAACTCAACTCACAAAATCCTAAACCCTAAACCCTAAATCCCGAACCCAAGACCCTCCCGGCCTAAGGAATTCGCTTTCAGCAGGTGGTCGTCTCGGTGTCGGTCCACATAGTGACTCCGGCTTCCTCACGCTGCTGCTGCAGGTGGGAATATCGGTTTATGCTTGTACTCTAAACCCTTAACCCTTCAAGGGCTCCTATAGGGGATCTATGCGGGTTTCTTTTTTTGCTCTACACCCTCCTTCAGCAAAGTAGTACGGCATCATGTTTAGAGAACTACCCACTTGATATGTCATTCCCTACCTACCGTCTCCAACGCAGTTCCCGTTTTTGAATCAAGCAATATCACCTTACAAGAACCTAACCATGAAAAAGGTGTGAACCGAAAGCTGAAATACAATGGCCAGTTAAGTTACTGCTTTGGGGGTTTAGGGTTTACTTGGAGGCCCAGGGGATGTAGTAAGTAGGTTATAAGTAGACTTATAAGTACCCTAGCTGGAGTTACCCCAATGATAACCCGACTTATAACCGACTTATGAAGTCCCCTGGGCCTCCAAGTACGGGTGTTGCAAGGTTTAGGGTTCAGGGTTTAGGGTTTAGGGTTCAGGGTTTAGGGTTTAGGGTTTAGGGTTTAGGGTTTAGGTTAAAGTGAGTCTTCTTAAACCCTGGCCAGGCTCTGTGGCCTGGGGATTTGGGGCTTGTAGTAAGTGTTCCCACAGAACCCAAGACACCAGAATTAAGGAATATACCTTAAATTGTAGGGGCCTTAATATTATGATTTAAGGTATATTCCTTAATGAAGGGGTACTGGGTTCTCTGGGTATTGTGGCTGACGGTCAGGGATTCAGGGGGCTTCCGGGTCTACTTGTCTACGGATGTAGCTAAAGATCTATGTCTAGGGTTCCGGGACACTCCAATGTCACACTTATTGAGAAACAGTATGAAACAGTGCTCTTTGTTCGATGAGATGTGGCATCTGGGATATTGGAGCCGGTGTGTTTAGGAGTTTTGGGTTTCATCCTGGTTATGGGACGGCGGTGTCGGTAGTTTTCTGTTACGATTGGACAGTAGCGAAGATGTCCATACGGCTCTTCAAACTGTATAAACTTGTTCCTTTTTCGCTTACGGCTTTTTCAGTGGTACCTCGGCTAATATCGTTTCGCGTGCCTGCTGACGAGAGTAGAACCTAAGATGTCGGAGTTTGTGAGTTTGACGGGCGCATGATAGTTGGTTCTCAACAGTCAGCTTCAGCTCCCTCTTGGGCCGTTTCCCTTCACCTTCCCGACGCCCTAAACCCATTGTAGTTCCTTTTTTTGGTTTAACCAATTATATATTAAGGATTTTAAAAGGTATCCCCAAAAAGGAATTACAATGGAGACTATAGGTAAGCCCCAAAAGCTTTGAGGGCTGGCTGGAACCACCGAGTTGAAGGTCCTGCCCTACAGATGCAAATTTCTCCGATGCCGAGACACTCGGCGAATCCCATGGGACGGATGCCCTAAGTATTAGGGTTTAGGATTTAGGGTTNNGGTTTAGGGTTTAGGGTTTAACGAAACACCACCCGGTGTTTGCGGCACCGAACGCAAGGGCACGGATTAGCGATATGCACATGAAGTGGCGGATTCGAATGGCTACTCCCAGCGCAGTGGCCGATGGAATGCATCACCTGGTTGATTCCTACCTCGTTTAAATTACATCCCCAAGATTCACCTAGCATAGGCCAAGGGCAGAGCACTTCGACATCGCGACTCCGCAGACTCCTACCTCAGATTGGCATCGTCCCAAAATCAGAGCAATGCCTGGCCCTAACACCTTGAAGCCCTTAAGCCCTTAAACCCCTACACCCTGAAGCAATAACGACGTCAAACCTTATCTCTGAACCCTAAACCCCAAAACC
>CAJNDV010001114.1:27351-50156 GCA_905221635.1 Symbiodinium sp. CCMP2456
AAAGTACAATATGCCCCAAAACCCTATTCTAATTTATTGAGGTATTAAGGCCCTACAACATTAGTTTATACTATGATTTCGGGCTCCTCCAGTTTGGGGCAGGCTTCTGGCTTTATCCAGTTTAGGGTTTAGAGTGTCTGGTTCTTCTCGGCTTATGTTTAGTTTGTATGATTTCGGGCTCCTCCAGTTTGAGGCTTTACACAGTTTAGGGTTTAGGGTTTCAAGGTTCTTCTCGGCTTATGTAGTTTAGACTTTGATCGGGTGGTTAAGCCTCCTAACCCCTTCCCTTACCCCCAAAGGGTCCTTATGCGTAGCATGTTGAACATACAAAAACGACTCCACCCCAGACCGCCGAATCCCCGAACAACCCTAATTCAGCCTCAACATGCACACACCGTACCCCAGACTCCAGACCCCCAAACCCTAAACCCCTGAAGCCGAAGCTTTTGGAGGATTCCAGTGGGGGTCTCGACTTCCTCAATGCTGTCGGAGGCGGTAAAGGGGACACATTCGTGGCTTTTTTTGTAAACATGATTGGTCCTTTTTGGGGGGTCTGGGAGCGGCTTGAGGGTTTTGGGTTTAGGGAATGAAGGTCTCCTTCTATTTTTTGAAGTAAGTCATTGTTGGTATGCGGTTTTAGAAGGTTTAGGGTCTTGGGGTTCGAGGTTGCAGCGGTTGAGGGGTCGTTGTCTAAAGAGGGCGGGGGGGTAGAGTTTCGGTTGCCTTAGGGCCTTCAGGGCGAAGGTGGAGACGGGCTTTCTGGTTTTGGGCTTCGCGGTCACGGGGCTTGATGGATTTGAGTTCGGGCTTAAGGGTAGGAGTTCAGCGTTGGGGGCTTCAGCGTTCTAGGGCTTCGGGTATGGAGTTTAGGGTTTGGGGCTTCGGGCATCAGGATCCTGTCCGCAGCACAGCACAGCCAGTAAATGGTGCAGTAGTTGCCTGTGCTCTGGAATTCTGGGATAGAAACCGGAAACCCAAACTCTTAAACCATGAACCCTGAACCCTCCACCCACACCCCTAAACCCCATGAACCCTGAATCCTAAAGCATTAGACCATGAAGAACCCTGGCCTTTTCATGGCAACAGCTACAGGGCAGCATTGTTGAAGCTAGGCTTGCAGCAGCCCGCTACTGCCGACCTAGCCAGCTTCCTTCCTTAAGGTTCCAGAGAACCGAGTACTCAGGTACTCGGGTGGTTTAGGGTTTAGGGTTTACGGTTTAGGGTTTAGGGTTTAGGGTTAGGATAGTGAGTTATAGTAGCTATGTGAGTATCTTATCACAAGGTACTTGGACTCTTTGGGCCAATTAGGTTTCAGCTACTTCATGATGCATTGCACATGCCTCTTCGAGATTGAGGGGATCGACCGGTGCCAGCCAAGCAAGAGCAAGGCCACACAGAACTCAGGCATGAGAGTTTAGGGAAGTTTACCTATAGTCTCCATTGTATTTCCTTTTTGGGGATACCTTATTAAATCCTTGATATATCATTGGTTAAACCAAAAAAAGGAACTACAATGGAGACTATAGGTAGGGCTGAGGGTAGGCGTCAGAACTCGAAGCCAGAGACGTGCCGAGACGGAAGCGCCCGCCGCTGGGGATGAGAGGAGCGAACACCTCCCATGAAGTTCAGCCAAGCAGCTTTGCAATGGCGAACAGGCGCAGAAGAATTCTTGCGGGGTGTGTTGCACGAGATTTACCCTGAGGGTCCAAGTACCCAAATAGTAGGGTTTCAAGGTCCAAAAACCATTAAGAGTATGGATTTGGGGACCTAAAACCTTACTATTTGGGTACTCGGACCCTCTGAGTTATGGCGAGCACGCGAAGAGGGTTACTGTCATGGATGCCTCCTTCGATGGAATGGTCGAAGCGCGAACCATGGGCTGCTGAAGTTCTTGGCCCAAGCAGCGGATGATGTTTTCATCCATTGACAGGCATGCATATATCTATATCTATATATATATATATAGAAAATATATATATATATATATATACATATATATTTATATTTATTTATATGGTCAGAAATTTGTTGAATCGAAACCTTCGAAAGTCCTTGTAGAGTGCTATGGAGCTCTTGCAGACAAAGGGCTTACAGAACCGCAGTAGCACCCATGTAAAGCCCCACCCTTAGATCATCCTCAATGCTAAACTCGAAAAAATCCAGAACCCTAAAATCCTAAACCCTTAACCCTAAACCCTAAACCCCTAAACCCTAAAATCCTAAACCCTTAACCTAGACCCTCGACCCTACACCCCAAAAGCCCGAAAACCCGCAGCCGCCTTGAGGCTGGGTGGAAGCAACCCCTCAGCCAGCCTCCCTGGTTTGCAACCTCGGAGAGGCTAGACGGGATCTTGCTTGCAGCGACTTACTTGGAGGTTTATGGGTAGTTATAAATGGGATTATAAGTCCCCTAATATAAGTATAATTACCCTTCTTTTTACCTCACCCATAACTACCCATGAACCTCCAAGTAGGGTTTCGAGATTAGGGTTTAGGGCTGAGGGCTGGGCTTAGGGTCTGAGGTTTAGGTGTAGGGTTTAGGGTCTAAGGATTTACATAGGATATTAGGTTGAACAGAGGTTCTATAAGGGATCTGCAAGGGCTTACACTGGGATCTAGGCTTTCGTTAATGAAGCTTGCTTTGGGGTCGCTTAGGATGTCATGGAGAATTC
Source organism: Symbiodinium sp. CCMP2456 (assembly GCA_905221635.1). Classification (NCBI taxonomy): domain Eukaryota; class Dinophyceae; order Suessiales; family Symbiodiniaceae; genus Symbiodinium; species Symbiodinium sp. CCMP2456. The sequence goes on from CAJNDV010001114.1 coordinate 30,024, forward strand.
ATGTGGTATATCAGTAATCTTTTGGATTTGCTAGGGCTTGTAGAGTTTATTGAGTTCACCATGATTTCATAGGGGCTTATTCAGGGATCCGAAATGGCTTTCGGATCTGTTAGGGTTGAAGAGACATCGGAGAGTTTTTGGTTTCGTAAGGAGTTTGGGGTGCAATATCTATACTTGGAGGTTCATGGGTAGTTATAAGTAGGGTTATTGGTAGGGTAACTATGCTTACAACCCATATTAGGAGGCTTATAACCCCACTTACAACTACCCATGAACCTCCAAGTAGCCGACGGCACCCAAAATCTCCAATTCTCAATCCAAGTCCAGCACACGTCGGCAAACTCGCAATAAGCTCAATTTGATTTCCTTCTCATTTAGGGCCTCCTTATAAGGAAGTGTAGTCCCATCTGCCCCTTAGAAGGAGCTTTTACAACAGCTAAACCATATACCCTTGAACCCTATCCAATACTGCATTCATCGACACACACACACACACACGCAATGTGTGCATGTGTATGGTTATATTAATGGAATGATGTGTATATATATATATATTACACATAAATACATTTTTCAACATATATATATATATATGTATAAATCCCCAAAAAGTTAGAATCCGTCACGTGGAGGTAGTTCAGCTCATCACGGGCGGCCTCTACCCAGCCACGGCGCGACCTGGGGGGGAAATCCCACCAATCCTGTCTCCGAAGCTTTGGGTTTGGGTGTTTGGCTTCGGGTTTTACCTAAAGTCTCCATTGTAGTTCCTTTTTTGGTTTAACCAATTATATAATAAGGATTTTATAAGGTATCCCCGAAAAGGAACTACAATGGAGACTATAGGTAGGGTTGAGGGCTACGGTGCAGGGCTCGAACTTCTAAGCGTTGGCTTAAGAGTTGACCTATATACCTCAAACCCTAAAACCATACATAGACCCAAGTTAGGGTGTCGGGATTTGTGGAGCTTAAGGACTAGGTTTACGGGATTCCAAAACCAAGCGCTGAACCTGAAACTTCAAACCTACCCTAAACCCTAAACCCCAAAACAGCTAAACTCTAGAAAGCCTGGGAAATCCTTTGCACCTTTTCATGCTGCGAAAAGGCCTCTGTAAATTATGAAGCCTCCTACACTCTAAACCCTAATTATTGTAGAAACAGTGGTATACTAGTTCATGCACTAACCAAAGATATATGTATATATATGTATATATCTATTCAGGATTTTATAAGGTATCCCCAAAAAGGAACTACAATGGAGACTATAAGTAAACCCAAAACCCCTCAAACCCCAAAACGGTGGCCCTGCCGGCCGACACGATTTCGGTGCTTAGGAGAAAGTGGTAGGGCTCCCGAGGTTTGGTGCTGAGGGCTTTTTAGGGGTTTAGGGTTTAGGGTTTAGGGTTTAGGGTTTGGGGTTTAGGGATTGGGGTTTAGGGTTTAGGGTGGTTGAGGCAGGGGCTGTAGCGACTGAGTGAGGGTCTTGGGGTTTGAAACGTAGGCTCAGGGCTTTCGCCGATTAGGAAGGAGTAAGGTTTCGGGCGTAAGCTTAGGCTTCAACAAACACCGATGTGGGGTCTAGAGTTGTGGGCTTCGGGCTTTGGGGTTGCGAGTTACGATTAGGGGTTTAGGGCGATCACGTTTAGGCCTATAGTGCTGTAGAGTTTCCAGTTCCTTAGAATGCAGCACTTGCGGTGTCAGTATGCTATACCCTAAGGGTCCATGTGCCCGAATAGTAATTACTTACTTTGGCCCCAAAGCACCCAAATAGGGACTACTTTAAGGCCAAAGTATATACTATTCCTATAGTCTCCACTGTAGTTCCTTTATTTGGTTTAACCAATTATATACTAAGGATTTTGTGAGGTATCCCCAAAAAGGAACTACAATGGAGACTATAGGTAGGGTTCCTTGCAATGGACTACGCTTTTGGGGGTTCGGGATGCCGCTTGCGCCTTGGTGGGGCTTGTCAGAGCCTTGCTGCTCCGTGGGGTTTAGGGTTTACTTGGAGGCCCAGGGGACTTAGTAAGTCGGTTATAAGTAGGGTTAGAATTGGGGTTACCTGCTTACTAAGGCCCCTGGGCTTCCAAGTAGGGTTTCGGGCTTATAACCGATAAGCCCTAATTACCCCAAACCCAAAACCCCAACATTTCAACGCAAATCCAATGAAAACCCTCGCTCTTCGAGCTTCTCAACACCTGCCAATTCTGGCTCTTGAACATCAATGGCAACCGTAAGTTTCGCAGCTTCGTGTGGTCTTGCTGACCTTTAAGAAGAAAGCCCCTGTATTGACGAATGGCGAAACGCTACCCAGAGGCCCCATAGCTGTTCCTTTTTGGGGTTCATACTTAGAATCCTATAAGGTATCCCAAAAAGGAACTACTAAGGGGCCTATGGGTAAACCCTAAGTGTGTTGGAGACGGGCTGATCACTGTTCCGGACAGGTCCACCGTGTGCGGAGACCTACCGTCCGCTGCTGAGACCGGTTGAGACCCAGAACTTCAACCCTACCAACGCTTTAGGGTTTAGGGTTTCGGGTTTAGGGTTAAGTTGAGACAAAGAACTTCAACCCTACCAAAAGTCTGGGTGCTTGCTAAGGAATTTAAGTTACCATAGTAGGGATCTATAGTGAAGAATAGGGTTTCTTGATTATGGTAACTTAAATTAAATCCTTTAGCCAGAACCCAAAGTCTGCATTGTAGTTCATTTCAGATTTATATGTAGGATCCTATATGCTAACCGTTACAGTCTCCATTGTAATTCCTTGTTTGGTCTAACTCATGTTATATGTAGGATCCTAACACAAGGTAACCCAGAAAAGGAACTATAATGGTGACTGTAGGTATAGGCTTCACGAGCTCAAAGCTGAGAACCCGAACGTCGCAGCCAGCAACTGCCCAGACGATGACAGGGTTTGGGTTTAGGGTTTAGGGCTAGAGAGCTTTGGGGTTTTAGGGTGTAGGGCTTGCGGGTGAAACCCTAAACTCCCAGACTCCACCCCATTCGCCTTACACGGTCATGTCCTAGCCCAGGTTCTAAGCGATGGTAGCAGTTTAGAGCCAACGTTTTATGGTTGGAGGGCTGTCTTTGGCATGTTCGTGGGGCTCGGAGTGCTTGCATAAGGGTCTACTCGGAGCTTCATGGGTAGTCATAAGTATGGTTCTTGGTGAGAAGTTGTAAGTATTATAGTTGTTACCCTACTTACTGACCACCACCCTTAAACCCTAAACCCTGAATCCTAAATGTAGCTACCAATGAACGTCCAAGTCGGCAAGTCGGGGTTCAGGCTTTAGGGCCTAGGCCTAGGACTTTGGGAAGGCTTTTCGCTTGATGCCTACTATAAGCGCCTAAATAGTTACCTATACTACTTCGGGGGTTCCTTATTGTAATTAATTGTAGCATAATGGGCCCCAAGACCCTATTCTAATTGTTAAGGCCCCTGCATTGCTATGTTGGGACCCAGCATCGGCATTGGGTTTTTGAACAAGGTGAAGCCGTAATCTAGGGATCGGAGTATTTGGTGATACTCCAAGTATACACATAGAGTCACTGTATTATATGCCTAAACCCTAAACCCAAAAGCCCTACACCCCCGTAAACCCTAAACCCTACAGTAGAAGCCCAAAAGTTGGAAACTCGATAGCCTCAATCCTTAAAAGTAATACATAGGGAATCCCAGCACTACTTGTCCTTAATCCGGTTTCCAACTTTTTGGGGTTTGCTATAAACCCTAATTAAACACCAAGAGTCACGATGCATCTCCCCGAAGACCTCAAAACCCGAGGTGGGCGGTCGCCTTTCAGCGCCCTTCTTTTGGAACCCCTCCTTAGATGTGGAGGCCCGACCGTGTGTATAGGAAAGAGGGTGAAGGGTTTAGGGTTTATGAACCCTAAACCCTAAACCCTAAACCCTCAAGATCTCAACTTGGCGGTTCAGATTTATTCGGGTGGGGGGTGGGGGGGGGGTTGGGGTGAAATTGGATTTTGAGTTTCAAGGTTTAGGATTTCCTCCTAGGGTTTCGAACCCTGAACCCTAAACCCTGAACCCTAAACCCTAAACCCTAAACCCAAAACCCTAAACCCTAACCCTAATTTGCGGTTTTGGGGGGTCGGAGCTGCAGAGAGTTTCTACTCGGATGCCCAGCTTGGTGGTTCATGGGTAGGTATAGGTGGGAATAAGTAGGAGAACTATAGTTGTACCCCACATTAAGGGCTTAGTTCTCCAAGGCCCAACCTTCAAACTTTTTGGGTTTTTATAATTTAGTAGCAACCTGAAAGTTTAGGGTTTAGGGTTTAGGGTTTAGGGTTTAGGGTTCAGGGTTTAGGGGTTTAGGGTGGTGGGTTTCGTCGATTCTGTGCTTCTGGCCTTCAGGAACGTTGGGTCAGTGTTTTTAGGGTTTAGGGTTTAGGGTTTAGGGTTTAGGGTTTAGGGTTTGGACTAGGGTTTTGGGGATGCCTTTATCTAGATGCTGCTGGCCCGCCAAGACAAATCAACCCAATTACTATAAGCTTAGTTAGGGTTTAGTGAGTTAACTTGAATCTTAAACCCCGAACCTTAGGTAACCCCTAAACCATCTCTAGAACCCTACCGTTGCAGAAACTTACATGTGTTCCTGGGGAATGAGGGCTCGAGCTTGGCGGTGTGTGGATGGAGCTGTGTCGAGACCGAAACATGCATCATGCCTGTAGTCTCCATTTTCCTTTTTTTGGTTTAACCAAATATATACTAAGGATTTTATAAGGTATCCCCGAAAAGGAACTACAATGGAGACTTTAGGTGGATGTTTCTGGAGGTTTGAAGAGTCGTACTGGGGATCTGCTGAGAATATTGGCGCTCTCTGAAATACTGGGTCTCATTGTGGTAGAAATGTTCCCAGGCGTAACTTTTCTTCTCCCTTCATCTGCGGCCGCGTTTAGTTGCCAATAGCCTGCCGGCGTTTTCGTCTCGCACCTCTGCTTGAGCTTTGTCAAGCAGGTCTCCCCCTGTCTCCCGCATTCGGGTGCGGCTGGAGTGGCCATTTGATGCATGTCGCCCTTTAAAACCAGGCACTGCTCTGGGTTAGACAAGATCCGAAGGACACCGCCATGGCCAGGGGCTAGTTAGAGGCCAGGGGACTTAGTAAGTCGGTTATAAGTAGGGTTATAACTGGGGTACCTCCAGTTAGGGTACTTATAAGTCTACTTATAACCTACTTACTAAGTCTCCTGGGCCTCCAGGTACTGTGGAACCTAGGTTCTTCAAGACAATGTGTGGCAGGGTCTTGAACTTTGAGCAAGAAGAAGCCATGACACAAAGCAATGTCGTAGGTTCCCACAACACAGACACACCGATACCCATCATTCTGTTTTCAGAGAGTTGCAAGAACCCCATTCTCTTGAACATGTTGAGCTTGAGAACCTTAAGCCCTAAAAGCCCCAAAACCTGCAAAGCATAAACCCTAAGCACTAAAACCCTAAAACCCTAAACCCTAAACCCTAAAAACCATAATCCCTAAGCCCTTAACCCAAGAAGCTTCAGAGCTTCGGCCCATAGCCTAGGTGGCGTGGCATCTGATATGCCAGGAGCTGCGCCTCTGAATGGCTTAGGGTTTATATAAGGCTTCGGGTTTAGGGTTTATGGTTTAGGGCCCTATAGTCTCCATTGTAGTTCCTTTTTTTAGTTTTCACCAAATATAGATTAAGGATTTTGTAAGGAAAAGGAACTACAATGGAGACTATAGGTAGGGTTTAAAAGGCTTGTGGTGAACGGTTGATGCTGATACAGAATTTGTGGCTGGTCAATGGTCATACGGAAAGCGTGTAGATGTTATTGTATTGATAACCGACGCGCAGGTGCGTGGCGGATTATGCAAGATTGACCGCCGCAGGTGCACATGTTGCTGGTGGGCCAGGAGCTGGTGTGGCTTATAGGCCAAATGCTCGTATTCCCGGCGGAGGCGGTCGAGATGCAGCAGCTCTTCGTGGAGCACTTCGTGTTTTGAAATCTCACCTATAGTCTCCATTGTAGTTCCTTTCTGGGGATACCTTATAAAATCCTTAATATATAATCGGTTGAGCCAAAAAAAGGAACTACAATGGAGACTATAGGATCCTAAACCCTAAACCCTAAAATAGGTATCCCCCAAAAGGAGCTACAATGGAGACGATAGGCAGATGCCTGACGGAACAGGTTGTCGAACATCGGACTGTTGGACTGGCCCAGACCACATGGGTCAAGGTGGTGGGCCGGCAGATGTCGCAGAGGGTTTAGGGTTTAGGGTTTAGGGTTTAGGTGGTGGGCCAGCAGATGTCGCAGAGTGCCTTCCTAACCCCTGCCTCCCCATAGCCCTAAACTCTCAGCCCCTGAAGCATCGCCTCTGAATTCTCAGCAAATGACAACCCAAGTGTAGACCCCTGATTCATGAACCCGAGGTTTAAGTTCATGTCCTCGGGGTGTAGTTTTTTTCACCAAGCCCTAAACCCTAAACCCCTAAACCCCTAAACCCCTAAACCCTAAACCCCATTACCTGTGAGGTGCGGCCTCTGGCCCTCGCAGGGAAGGTGCCTTCCTTGACCGGGAGGCCGGACGCCTTAAGGGAGTCAGGGTTTAGGGTTTAGGGTTTTTGGTTTAGGGTTTAGGGTTTTTGGTTTAGGGTTTAGGGTTTTTGGTTTAGGGTTTAGGGTTTAGGGTTTAGTTCCCTGAACTAGCCCTAAGGGGTCCCCATGGATCCATATGGGAGTTTCAGAAAATTANNGGTTTAGGGTTTAGGGTTCAAGGTCCTTATAATAGGGATCCTATTTTTTTAGGGTACCAGATTAGGGTCCCCTATTTTCGGAAACCCCCCCATTTGAGCATACTCCAAAACAGCAAACCCTTTATCATAGAATCCCGCAAAGCCCTTGGAAGCTTCTGTACAGTGTACCGAGCCCCATAAAATCCTATGCTGCAACGCTAAAAGCTGCTAAGGCCCCGACAAAAACAGGCAGCTGGGATCGGGCCCTGTTTCGGAAGATGCCAAGCATCCCAAATTGGCACTATCACCTTGCTACACAGCGCCGCTGACAGATGTACACAACGACTCCCTCTAAACCATGAACTCCTAAACCCTATAGGCCCCTAAACCCTAAACCCCCAGAAGGATTTTCTAAACCACAAACTCCTAAACCCTATAGGCCCCTAACCCCTAAACCCGGAGAAGGATTTCCTAAACCGCAAACTCCTAAACCCTATAGGCCCCCAAACCCTAAACCCCAAGAAGCATTTTTGAACCACCTTCAGGATCCACCACTTAAGAGGTCAACTCCTTCAAATTTGGGTTTCGGGAGTCTCAAGGCTAGCTTTGATGCAGATCCCTGCGGTGAAGGCCAGAGGAGGCGCAAAACCGGATGCTACAGCGGCGGCCTCGGTGAACAGCAGAAGCAGGCTGCCTATAGTCGCAATTGTAGTTCCTTTGTTTGGTTCAACCAACTATATATTAAGGATTTTGTAAGGTATCCCCAAAAAAAGACTACAATGGAGACTATAGCTAGTGTGGGAAGAGGGTTGCACTGAGAAGCTAATGCAAAGAGTATTCTTAAATCGGCAGCCCGCAACAAACTTGACACTGAAATCCCTAAATCGCCTCACACGCCCTACGTAAATGCCCGCAAAGATCCCTAAATAGCTTTTAAAACCACCTAAAGCCAGAGGGGTTATAGTACCCCTAAACCCTAAACCCCTAAACCCCAAACCCCAAACCGGTTATATTCGAGTGCATCGGGCTTCGGTCGTGGGAGCTTCAATCACCGAGTCCCCAGCTGCCTGTCTATCCATCTATCGGTTTGGAGTTTAGGGTTTAAGTTTTCGGGTTTAGGGTTTAGGGGTTATAGGGTTTTAGGGTTTTAAGGTTTAGGGTTTAGGGGTTAGGGGTTTTAGGCTTAGGGTTTACCTATGGAAGCTTCAGTGATCAATCTTTCTCCTCGGGGTTCCTTATGAACCCCCAAACCCAACTCTAAGTACTAAGGCCCTTGCATTACCTATTTGTCTACTTGTTTACCTGCCTACCTAACGAACGACCTTTCTATCTGTCTATCTGTCGATCCATCCTTCCATCCATCCATCCATCCATCCATCTTTCTTTCTACCCATCTCTGCACCGACCGGCGTACATACATGCATGCATGCATACATCAAAACCGCAAACCTTAACCCTAACCTCAAAACCCAATCCCTAATCAGCTTTGGTGAGTAGTGCTTGCTCAAGGTCCTACGGCATGTGCTGCCGGCATGGCTGACAACCCGGGGCTCTCGAGATCTTGGCTTATAGAGTGTTGTTTTTTTTCCAGTTTAGGGTTTGGGGTTTTCAAGTTTAAGGCGTTTCGAATTCAGGATTTAGGTTTGAGGGTTTGGGGTTTCAGGGTTTAAAAGTTAGGGCTTTTGGGTTTTAGTCTTTAGGGTTTGGTGCTTTAGGGCTTCAGGTTCCAGCCTGGGGTAGGAGTGTAGGGGCCTTTGGCAAGTTGAATGGGATTCCTTGCTCTAAGGGTTTTATGCGGACTTTATGAGGAAAGCCCTAAACCCTACAGCCCTAAAGCTTAAACCCTAAGCATTCAAGCCCCAAAGCCCATAAACCCTAAGCCAAAACAGGAACCCGGAACCGAAACCCAAAACCCGTGAAGGCTCGACCTTCCCCAGACCCGAAGAATACATAGTTGTTATGGTTTCTTACTATGACTTTCCCTGAAGAAAAATCCTTAAGATGGTAGGTTGTTTGAAACCTTTTTTTTGTGGGTTCCTTATTCTGCTTTCCTTAGGGAAGTCCTTGCAGGTTGTTTGGGGTTAATGTCTATTCTAGGAATCAGCCTCCGCCATCGGAGATTTTGCCATCCATCCGTGCATATTATATATATATATATATATGTATACATACATACATACATACATACATACATACATACATACATACGTACATACATACATACATACATACATACATGCATACGTACGTACATACATACGTACGTACATACATACTTGCCTGCGTGTACATACATGCAAGCATGCATGTGCTCGTCCATACAAACTTACGCATGCATGCTGATTGACGCGATGATGCCGGATACTGTATGATAAGCAAGCCCCACCTGGAATCAGTTCAAGTTAAGGTCCCTGCTTATGTGCTATCAGCTTGGCAGATGCAGCATACAAAAACGAAAGGAATGGCAGATAAAACTATTGGACAAGCGCTGTCAACCGACATGGGTTTTGCGGGCAATCGCAAGCTCCACGTTTGTCCGGGGATCAGATCCACGAGGAGATGGAACACATTTTTCGATTTTCCGATTTGAAGTCGAAGAAGTGGACCAACAAGCGTTGTTACAACACCTTCATGAGTCGCTGAAGCCTGTCGATCCCACATTCTGGTGGAAGGGCCAGATCAAACTGGAGGCCGAAACAAAGCGGAATGATGGCACTCCGAAGCCTCCACGGGTCCTCATCGCAGATGGAGACGAGGGTCAGGTAATGGCACTCTTTGCGGTTGCCGCTTTTGAGCGCCTGCTGCTCCGAAGTATGAGACATGGTCCACAAAGGGACGGAGCAGGAGGGAGGCCATCTACAACACCATGAGGTATCTGCGACCATCGGACAAGTCATGCTGGCTCCACGTTGCATGGCGCAGCTCTCTCGTCGAGGAGTGGGGCTTATAGGTAGGGGACAGAATGCCAGCGAAGCCAAGACAGTTTTGGCCCTAGGGGTTTTATAGCTTGGGTAATACTACAAGTTCATGAGCTGGCCTCACCTAAACACCACGTGTTCTGACCTTCAACCTTAAACCCCTTCGACTCACGGTTTAGAGTTTAGGGTTTAGGCTTTAGGGTTTAGGGTTTAGGGTCTACACGCTTTAGGGTTTAGGGTTTAGGGTTGTAGGGTTTAAGTTTAGGGTTTAGGGTTCTCTGCCGATCTGAAGACCTGAACCCTGGCCCCGGAGCCTCAGCTGCCCTGCTTGAAGCTCAGCCCTAAAGAAGAGCTTACAATGGACTTGCGACTTCCTGAACCGTTTTAAAGAGTATAATAGTGGAACATAGTAGAGTATAGCTGGAGTAGGGTAAGTATACTTCAGTAGAAGAAGCAGAATATAGTAGAATATAGTACAAATAGTATGTAAGAGTAGAGTACGTATACTGTAGTAGAAGAAGCAGTATATAGTAGAGTATGGTGTAGTGTATAAGAGCATGCCTTGGGTATGGCAGGAATGCCTTTAAGTCGCTGGCGCGCAGCCATCCACGAGTCCTTGCGAGGTGCAACTGGGGCTTAAGAGAGGGGTCAGAATGTGATTAGTAGTAACATTCCCGTAAAGTCCCTGCATGATTGTGATATGTTGTGAAATATGCCTCACAGCCCTATTCTGATCAAGAGTACCAGTCTTTTACCTTTGTCTAGGCTTGTGTAGGGTGTAGATACCTTACTGATTATTACCTTCAGCTGCGAGCCTTCACAAGCCTGCATGCTTGAGGCTTTACACACGGAAATCTTACTTGGGAGCCCGAAACATGCATGGGGTTTGCAGAGTTTTCCCTCAGTCCCTAGAAGACCCCAAGCTACTCCCTTGTAAGGGATGTTGTACCTGTAGCCGCAAACCCTATAAAATGGTAGGTTATGACCCCTGATTTGCAGGGCGTAGTTCATAAAAAGGTAGAGTTTCGGATCCACAGCCAAGCTTCTGTAAGGGATACTACAAGGGACCGAGCCGGGTTTTTGCCTCCTGAAGCCTCAGACCCACAAAACCCAAGCCCAGTAAGCGCTGGGTAAACCCGAAAGAGCACCTAACAGGGGCCAGAGCGCAGGATTGTGAAGGGAGTTTGAAGGCCCGCTTTTGGAACACAATGTAAGTCATCCGGCAAAAAGCTAGTTCCGTACCCAAAGCTCCAGGCATCGACGCATGATCAGGGCACAGAGACACACGTAGAGATTTTTGTGCTGTTCAAGTGTCTGTGAAAGCAAGCCGTCGCTACTCCGCAGACATGGCTGTCAGAGACTTAGATCCGCGTGGAAACCCACGAACTGTTAGGGACTTTGGGTATAGTTCTCGCGCGCCGTTGCAGAGGCACCACCCGGACCTCCGAGTTCTGCCTGATGGCCAAGTCGTGTACAGATGAACTTGGCTTGAACTTATTCATCAGGGTTTAGGGTTTAATTGAGGCTATATGGGTTTAGATAATATTGCACTTCAGTTAGTTTTTTCGTCTAATTACAGGGCCTCGAATGGCTTGTGGTGTTTTAGCAAGGATTTTATTCGAGCTTAGAGGATTGTTTTGGGCGTTGTATAGTTTAGGGACTACAGGGTAGTCGCTGTTCCGCAGCCGGCATAAAGACCCAGGAGTTACTCCTGATCGTATTCAACTTTGCACTCTAAAAGTACATGCAAACCCGAAACCCTAGACTTCTACAGACAAACTTCTTTCTACACGCTAAAGCCTCACACCTGCATCCGAAAGTGGTGCTCCTGAGCCCGAAACCTATGAACCTTTTAACTTCACTGTCTAAGAACAGAACATAGCTTTCGCCTGCTACTGGCCTCCGCCGGACAGCGAAAAGGTGCCGAGTTAGGATTCAGGGGATATGGTTCAGTTAGGGATGTCTGTAAGGCCCCATGGAAGGATTGGTGATACAAGGTCTACTATGAGGATCTGGTATTGGCCCTAATGGGTACACTGGGGTTGCATTCATGCTATCGTTTAATAGAATTATATTAAGGAGGCCTAAGGAAAAACACTGGTAATTTTACAGGCTTGTATATTGCGACTCAGCTTGGACTTTAGCGACTGAGGGGGATTATACGAATCTCAGGTTTGCTCATGAATATAACCCAAAACGCTACTCTCAAAGAATCGTTTTTTTTCAGATTTCTGTGGTCTAGGCTAGATCCTGAAGGGCTTGATTTGCATCTACCTATACACTAGGCCTCAGGGCATTCTTAAGCTTTGCTGTCCCGTATTCAGGGGTCCATCTGGCAAGGGTCCTGTTGTTTTACGACCTAGACGAAGGTCCCGGATTCTCTGAACCTCCCAAACCGTCTTCGAAGCCGCGACCAGAGGAAGCTTCATCAGCATGACATGGGAGTTCGGCTATGGTGTACGGGTTTTATCATTAGTACTACTTGTTGTTATCACGATCTCTTGTTATTACGATTGCTTCGTGTGATCATTATCATTACTGTTAGTATTATTATATTAGGCTTCGGGGCTGAAGCTTCGGTTCAGGCTTCACCGGGCTTGCAGTCTGTACGCGAGCGACTATGTTCAGTGTCCAGTTAAGCACGGTTTAGGGTTTAGGGGGCTGCATTGGTAGCAGCTACAGTCGCTCAGATCTCGAGCGGGATCTTAAAACGGGCTGGCGCAATCATAATCTGCATACATTCGTTTTCTTGTCAGGGTATCCGGTTTACCTTCGTGCTTTCTCTACGGTTCCTAGTCTGGTTCGGATTCGCGACGAAGGAACTCATCAACTAAATTAGAGGAGCCTTTCTGGAATAATTTAGTAGGTCTGGACCCGTTTCTGCATGGTCATTTCAGAACCCAGACCTTGAGGAACACATCCCTGCCCAAAACCCTGCACCCCGAATCGCATACACTCAAGTTTGATTCCAACCCAGCACAGCCATGGACCCATACGGCGACTGATTCTTCAGACCCTCCAATATAATGCAACAGTAAACTCACCACCCCAAAACCTAAAGCCTAGACCACCACCAAACTTGCCTTACACCCCCGCTCCTTCTGAAAGCAGAAGCCCGGCTAAAGCCTAAACCCTAAACCGACTCTCTCCAGCCATGGTCCTGGGTGACATCACCAACCTTGCGTCCTCGCGCGGCCGGCTGGGGGAGCAAAAAGTGGAGCGACTGAGGACTGCGAACAGCCTGCAGCATCATGGGGGGTTGTGTAAGGTTGAGGGTTTAGGGTTTGGGTTTAGGTTTAGGTTTAGGGTTTAGGGTTTAGGGTTTGGGGTTATTTTTGAGCTCAATCTTAGAGTGTAGTTTTTGCTTTCAAATCTGACGGCTGTTAGGGTTTTATAGACGTTAGGGTTTTATAGACTTTAATATAGGTTCGCGTTTTGGCTTCTAGAGTCTAGTGAGTCAAGTGTTGCCCAACGTCTCTGTACGACAGTGCTTGCCCCGGAGCCCCAAGCCCTATCCTTTTTGCCCCGTATACCCATATAGTACATACTTAGGCTGGAAGACAATAGCTAAATAGATTCGACATACATAGACGGTTAAGAGCTTAGGGTTTAAGGCTGTTTTGTGAGGCATTTCCGATATTGCATCCGGTCCATCGACTGTCGCCTCCATTTCCGATTTGTTGCTTCGTATCGCTAGGTGTCTGTTTCTGTACTGCAAGTGTAATTGGTGACTAGTTGCATGGTCTTACTTGCAGTTTTAAAGCCACTGCTATGGTTTTGTGTTTCGTTTCTGTACTGCAAGTGCATGACCAGTTGCATGGTCTTACTGTCAGTTCTGAACGCCGCAACCGTAAAACCTAAACCCTAAACCCCTGAATGCCCAAATCTTCAAAACCTTACCTCTGACTTCTGAGCCTTATTTGCCTACCAACAGCAGACCCATGCACTCATGCAATCCTTATAGAACCCTTCTAGATCTCAATTCGCAGCCTTAACTAGGTTGGTTTTTGGACATTGTTTTTCATGTTTTTCCGTATTTGGGTTTATAAGGGGTCCTTCAATATATAAGTATTTTTCAGAGGGTTTAAAGGCCAACGCAGTTAAGCACCAAATAATCTCCTGGTTCAGGGTTAGTGCTTAGGCTCTACTAAGCCGCACAGAACACCAATATGTGTTTGACCTCGAAGGCTTTGCGCTTGATGGCTTTAGTACTGCAGCCGACTATTCCTTAGGGGCTCCTTGTTAGAATCACGCTCCGCTCGGATGCTATTTTGACATGCTGAGTCTGCTTAGTATCCCACTTTTGCAGGCAATCCTGATAAGCCATCTTGCGAACCCTGTTGGGGCTCAGATACTCCAGACTCTAACCCAATTCCCTGAACTCCTGAACCCCAAAACAACCTCAAACCTCTAAGCACCCTAAACCCTAAACCGTCCTCAGCCCCACGGCCTTCAGCCCGCAAAAACCTTCGAACCAAAAGCCTGCAGTCCTCAAGACCTTCCAGGAGTCGCTCCAAAAGCCAGGAGGCACAATGCCGAAACTGTTGATTCAGGGTTTAGGGGTTTAGGGGTTTAGGGATTATGGTATAGGTTTTGGATGTTTTGGGTTTAGCGTTTAGGGTTTAGGGTTAAAGGTTTGGCTTTTGAGGTTAACGTATCAGGGAGAGATGGCCATAGGGCTTGGGGCTAGCGTCTTCCAGGCTACCTCTTAAATCATATTAAACACACACGGCCTTCCTTTGCAGCCTGTCTTCTCGCTTGGAGCCCTAATAAAAAATACTGAGTTCAATCATTAATGCCTTGGAGTTTTAGTATTCAAAATGGTTCTTAAAGAGCACTAAAGTAAACAGGCCCTGATTTTGGAGACTCCAAGGTTAGCCCAGGGGTCAAAAGACCCAACAAACCATAAGCTTCCCCACATGCTAGCCACCCTAAGCCCTAAAACCTAAACCCCAAACCCTAAGCGCCCTAAACCCTAAAACCATTTAAGATCTGTAGAGTTCAGAATTAGGGTTCAGGGTTTAGCGCACACCCAAGCACCGAAATGTGGTGACTTACGTCGGAAATATTCGTACGAGTATCCCACATACAAAGTTATACCATGCTAAGAGAGAGAGAGAGAGAGAGAGAGAGAGTCTCTAATACATAACGTACGTCAGCTGCTGTTGATTTTGCACGGATGGAGACAGAAATGCAGGTGACCAGCCCCGGATTGTGCATCTCGAACGCTGTATCTACTCGTCGTAGTAGCAGCCGTCCTAAACCCTAAACCCTAAACCCTAAACCCTAAACCAAAGCCTACCCGAAGCCACGAGGAGAGGATCGCCCCACGGCCTGGCTATGATCCAGCAGAGAAGGCGGGACGCTAAACTAAACCTTTTTTGAGGGTTCAGGGTTTAGGGTTTAGGGTTTAGGGTTTAGGGGCTAAACTAAACCTTCTTGAGGGTTCAGGGTTTCAGTGCCGCAGAATATTTGCTATTAACCCCAAGGGTCCAAGTACCAATAATAATCATATACTGTCCCAAATAGTAACCTACATAACTACTATCCGAAACCTAAGTACCTGATTATTGGGTCCTTTGGACCCTTGGGGTAAGAGCCGTCAG
This sequence comes from Symbiodinium sp. CCMP2456, assembly GCA_905221635.1. Lineage (NCBI taxonomy): Eukaryota > Dinophyceae > Suessiales > Symbiodiniaceae > Symbiodinium > Symbiodinium sp. CCMP2456. The sequence goes on from CAJNDV010001114.1 coordinate 45,257, forward strand.
TTAAGTTCTGTTGAGGCTGAGTTTAAGACTGTAGGGATGTGCTTTCAGGGCCATACGCTCCAGCAGCATTCCAAGGGGTCTTCAAGAACTTCTGCTACATCATATATATATATATATATATATATCCTGCATTGCCCATAATAAGGAGTATGCCATAATGCCATAATTCCCATAGTTTAGGGTCCTTAACATGTAATGCAGGATTAATATCATCGACCGTAGTGTGCTGGGAAGCCAGGGTTGTTCAGCTCGGGAGATGCGGGCATCGTCGCCTCGCAGTGCTCAGGGCTGTCGGGTTCCGGGTCAGGCTTTGCCTGGGTTGTAGCTTTTGGAGCTGAGGTTTAGGGTTTAGGGTTTAGGGTTTAGGGTTTAGGGTTTAGGGTTTAGGGTGAATTCGGGGAAGAGTTGGAATACCTATAGTCTCCATTGTAGTTCCTTTTTGGGGATACCTTATAAAATCCTTAATATATAATTGGTTAAACCAAATAAAGGAACTGGAATGGAGACTATAGGTAGGCCCCAAAACAGCAGTAGTGGGATACTTCATCGGGATGTACAGTCACCTTAAGCCATTTCCCTTTTACCCTTGTGGTTACCGTTCGCGCATGAGGGCCTTGCCTAAGGTACGGAAAAAGACTGTGTTGAACCTTAGGCTTGGGGGTTGTGGGTTTTTGGCATGGGGTGCTGGCCTGCAGGGTATGAGATTCTAAGCTATTAAACTGAAACACCGATCTTCACTCAGAGTCGAGCATTCAGTAGTCCCTAAACCCTAAAACCTGTTTTCAGAAGTCATGGGATGCCAGTCTTCATACCGAGCATGGACAGATTTAGAGATCATGAAGGTTCCTGTATGCATTTGGGTGTAAGGATTTCGTTGGTTTAGGGACATTTACCTATGAATCAAGCAACTATGGCAAACTGCCTTTGGTTAAGGCTGCTTAAGGTGATGCAGGATTTTGTACATCTGTAGGAAGTCGGTTGGAAGCGTCAGTGTGCTTGACTGGATTAGGCTCTGTTCTGGCATCCTCGTAGTCGTCGTAGTCTCTTCGACTCTTTGTGGTGTAGTCGTACTTGGAGCTTAGCATTGATCTTCTTAGTGTGTTAGAATTACTGTCGTTGCGTCAGCAGCGTCAGCAGCAGCAGCAGCAGCAGCAGCAGCAGCAGCAGCAGCAGCAGTAGCATCAGCAGCCGTGGCCATAGCATTCGGCCAACTATAATGCATATGCCATACTTTGTTCTCGATATTACAATGCGTTATGTTATGTTATATGATCTCATATCATGTTATGTTATTTGCTAGTAGCTGAACTCCTCTTCTTAGCAGCTTGAGCTCGCAATGTCTATCGGGGCCGAGAGCTCATCGTTCGCCCAGGCGGCGCGCGCCAACGCGCTGTGGGATCAGAAGCAGCGCATTGAGGCCTGGGTTCAGACAGCGGAATGGCTGCCGTTTAGGGGTCACATTATGTGGCACCCAGAAAAGCTGAGAAGCTGCGGTATTTCCAAAGCCCACGACTCCGCTCTGAATCCTTGCACTCTAAATCCCTGGGTTTCGGGGTTTAGGGTTCAGGGTTTAGGGTTTAGGGCTTTAGGGTTTAGGGTTTAGGGTTTAACCCGGGAGTCCTGACGAACTCTGAACCCTCGTATCCTAAGCTCTGAACCCCTGGGCTTTCGGGGGCCTCAGGGTCTGGGGTGTAGGGTTTGGGGTTTAGTGTTTTGGGGTTGGGGGTTAAGGGATTAGTGTTTTGGGTTGAGGGTTAAGGGTTTTGGGTTTGGGGTTTAGTGTGTTGGGGTTGGGGTTTAGGCCAAATTAGGGTTTAATGTTTATGGTTTAGGGTTTAGGGAGTGTTTTGGGGTTGGGGGTTTGGGGCACTGCTACAGTCAAGAAGACCGATCCCAGAGCATTTGGCATGCTTGTTCCGAACATATGTCCTTACAACAGCGTGGGTTCGAATAATATCTTGAGGTCCCTGTAAAGTATGCTATCATGCCACATTCGTGTCAGGAGCTCCCTGCAAGGAGGTCAGTTTACAATGGTCCTTAGCCTCATTGTCTACAGACAAACTGGGGCAAACGACGGTGATACACCCTTAGGCTAGGACATTTTCAGGTGGGTAGATACCGTTATAGGAGCTATATAGAAGGTCTATATACCTTACGGAAGCCTTATAGAAGCCCTATGTACTCTAAACTCCCCACCTGCAGTACCCTAAACCCTAAACCCTAAACCCCTTAAACCCCTAAACTCCCCACCTCTAGTTTCCTTTAGTTTAGCCAGACATTTGGAACAATCTTCATTCCCCAAGGGTCCATGTGCCCAAATAGTAAATACTTTGGCCTTAAAGTAGTCCCTTTTTAGGTACTTTGGAGCCAATGAATATACTATATGAATACATGGCCCTAAACCCTAAACCCTAAACCCTAAGCCCTAAACCCCTAAACCCCTAAACCCTAAACCCCAAACCCTATTTTACTATATGAGCACATGGACCCTTAGGGATTGGGTCAGACCGAGGCTTTGAATGAGATTCAGAGCTGGGGGGTCCTTTGCAATCCGAGCACCAAGACCTTTCAAGACTTGTCCAATTCTAGTGGAAATATATTTTGGGGTCCTGATAATAAGGATTCTACTATGTAGGGTACTATATTAGGGTCCCCTATTTTCGGGAACTCCCAGTTCGGTTGTTCTGATTATCTGATTTGGGGTAGAGGTCTTACGACGCTGAACAGTGCAGCTCGCTCTTACAGGCTTCACTTGGCCATACATTCGGGCCAGACCGCACTGCTACCCAGGATTCCCGGGACGAGTCTTCCTTAACTGGGGTATAATCGGTGGTATATCAGCGTCGCCCAGACGCAAGCACCACGAGGCCCTGGCAGGCAGGCAGCACGAATCAAGAGCACTGCCGGCTCGGTTTAGGGTTTAGGGTTTAGGGAGGAATCAGAAGCGGGCGGGCTGAGCTTCCCCTCCTGCAGAACAACCACAGCGCATCATTTTCATTTGTGCCCATCCTGCCAGCCATGCATTGCATGTGTGTAAAATTACATTACGTTAAGTTACCAGTAAGAAGTCTTTAAGACTTCAAGAGTAATCGAAATAGTAGTAATCACAAAAACATCAACAGTAGTGATACTGTATAAGAACAAGAAGAATACTGATAAGCATAATCGGCTGTCCGTGTTTGTTCACCGGAGGCTCTGCGGTATCCCCAGTTCTGTTACTAACAGCGAGGCTCTCATGGAGGAGCTCCTGCCGAAACGCCTCCGTGCGAAGGTGCGGATGCTGGTGAGTTTGGATTAGGGCTCAGGGTGGCCAGGTTGCGCGGCTCAAAGTTTGGCGATGCTGATGCATACAAGGTATCTCTTGAGTCATGTGTCTCGTCGTTTTCTGCGGGAGCGATACAGAAAGCTAGAAATGGCTAGGCCAAGCTGGGAGAAGCCCTGAAAACTAAGTAATATAGGTGCTTAAATCCTAAATGATGACCAATACGACTTTGGGGGTTCCATGTAAGAGTTATATCCTAATATGTCCCAAAACTCTGTTCTAATCATTAAGGCCCCTACACTATTTCCTTGGATGGGTTTCCCTTTACAAACCTCGCACAAGCTCGGTGTGTCCATGACCCGAAACCCGGAACCCTCAACCTCCAAAACCCTAAACCCCGATCCCTAAACCCTAAACCCCTAACCCAAAACCCTAAACCCCGAACCCTAAACCCTAAACCTAAAAAGCCCTAAACCCCAAACCCTAAACCCTAAACCCTAAACCTAAAAAGCCCTAAACCCCTAAACACTCACAGACTTGATTCATGCGTATCCTCGGGCCACGGTCTGCTACGAAAGGATAGCAAAAGCACAGAAAAGGCTGGCCACAAACTACGGTTGATGATATAAATCCTGCATTACCCATAGTAAGGAATGTACCAGAATTCCCATAGTTTAGGGTCCGTAAGGTAATGCAGGATTTAAATCATCAACAGTAGAAAACCGCAAAACTACCAAGAAAACTAGAAACAACAACTAGAACAAGTCAGAAAAAGCTGGAGCACGCTAGATGTTTATAGGTCTCAGGTCGGGACGTTTTCTGAATAATATCGGGATTAACAAAGAGTTAACTGCAGAATATCAAGTTCTCAGCCATGGAATTCTTCAATTTCTTGACTCATGTACCACAGGACAAAGAAGCACCATAGAAGCACCTGATCAGAGAGACACCTTGTTTGTCTAGAAGATGTGCTTGGTCTGTTTAGTCCAGATTCCAGATATGACCACTTTCAAAACACGCCGCCCCTAACTCTAGTCTGCCTTATTCCTATTCCTAGACCCTGATGGGGGCTTCGGAATTTAGAATCGCGCCCTCTGACGGTGGGGATTTACACCCCCTTTTCAGGTTATATACATCTTCTTGATGTAGCCTACACTGAGGATCCCTATCACAACCCGAAAAAGGGAGGATCTTCTTCATCCTAAAAACCTAAGCCCTGGCTTGACACTTCCACTGCCTTTCTCATGTTGCGCTCAGTTAGCCCTCAGACCGTCAAAACGGTTTAGGGTTTACCTATACTCTCCTTTGTAGTTCCTTTTGGGGACACCTTATAAACTACTTAATATATAAGTGGTTAAACCAAAAACAGGAACTACAATGGAGACTATAGGTAGGGTTTAACCTGAAAACCACAAGCCTTCCCCTCTCCCGCCAAGCCCTGAGTGAGGAGCTGCGGCGGGCTGTCTCCGAGGTGCGCCCGGTTGTGCTAATTGCAAGTAGATCCGATTTCCTGATGTGCTTTACATGCTGTCGTTGCTGCTTTTGGCAACACGATCTATGTATCTATCTATCTATCTATATATATATATCTATCTATCTATTTATCTATCTATCTATCTATATCTATATCTATCTATC
>CAJNDV010001114.1:50229-61363 GCA_905221635.1 Symbiodinium sp. CCMP2456
TCTATCTATCTATCTATCTATATGCAGATGTAAGGACGAGGTCATAACCCACTGTTGAAGCCACAATGCCCGAAGCCCTACAGTCTTAAATTCTACATCTCGAAACATTTATTTTTCCATCTTAGTCCCTCAATACCCATCCTTGAAACATTTTGGGTTCTTGCAGTCTTACAGTTTGAACGTAATTTTCTGAAAGATTGTTTTTTATTTTTATGTCTTGTGGCTCACTGGGGAAAGTAAGATGAAGAGCTGAAGCCCTGATTAAGCGATGCACAAAAAACGGAAGCCCAGCTCTGAAGCTCGAACTCGAAATGCCTGACTATACTATATCTATGGAGTTTAGGATTTAGGGTTACGGCCTCTAGAGCATCGGGTTCTCGTGTGAGGTTCAGCAGCGCAGCGCCGCACGCGCCTCGGAGCTGAACAGCCAGAAAGAGGCCGGCAACCTCCGGGGACGGAATAATGTAGGGGCCTTTTAAGGTTTAGGGTTTAGGGTTCAGGGTTTAGGATTAGGAGGTAGGGTTCATAATGTAGGGCTTTTAAGGTTTAGGGTTTAGGGTTAAGGGATTAGGGTTTAGGGTTTAGGGTTTAGGATTAGGGGGTAAGGTTCAGGGCTTTAGGGCAAAACGTAGGAGCCTCATGGAGCCTCGCTAGTTACCTACATTATTTTTTTTGGGGGTTCCCTATTATAATTGTACTAGAAAGGGCCCTAAAACCCTGTTCTATTTATTCAGGCCCCTACATTTTTAAATGCTCCGCAGGGCTCATTATTCAACTTCTGCTACAACCATACGTCCCCGAAGCAGAATTTATGTATGCCAAAATCTCTTCCACTATGGAAACCCTTATATTGCTTGCAACCCTATCGTTCCTAGCATGTCAGTGCACGTTTTTGCCATGGTGGTTATGATGATAGTCGTCGTGGTCATGACGATGTTCATCATCATGATGATGACGATTGATGATATAGGGTTTCGAGTCTAAAACAAGTCCCAACACCTCAACCCTGACGAATATCAAAAACCGGAGCCAGCAATACAACATACAGATTCACCAGGAAGCTGGAGAAACCAGGCAAAACAAGCAGAGCCGTCCACCCTAACCTCTACACCCTAATCCCTAAACCAGGAATCGGAGCTCCAGATGTTCAAACTCCACGAAGGCCGCGAGATTTATGGTTCCTGCGCGTGGCCCGCCCACCCCACACCCCGCCTCATGATGGTTCAGGGCTTGGGGATGTAGGCTTCAGGGTTTTGAAGCACTTAGTTACCCTTGGCGTAAGGATCCTGCAGGCGGCGCGCAGGAAGCACAGAGTACAGAGCAAATGTTCCTAAATGACTGCGGCAGGGTTCCGTAATTTTTGTTGCGTTTCTGGGGGCTAGCCAGGGTTCCATACCTTGATCCTTCTTGCTCAGGCTTGTTGCACATGGGTAGTTGTCTAAATTAGGGTCTGTTTTGGGGTCCTTTTTATAAGGGTGCCGTACTATACTGGGGACTTAAAAAGGGACCCTAATTTAGAGGACTACTCACATGTTTCTCGGGTCGGCGTCCCGAGACAAGGGCAGATCCCATTAAGGAGTCCGGGCTATCCTCCGAAAGCTTGAATATAGGGGCCTCAATAGTTACCAAACCTATTTTGGGGGCTCCTTATTATAGTTATTATATATAATAACTGTATATAGTTATTATAGTTATTATCGTATAATCGACCCCAAAACCCTATTCTAAGACTTACGGCCCCTACATTACAGTGGCACTGATGCCGTAAGACCTCTCCGGCCAAAACTCGATATCTCGCATAGGATCCTTACTAGTATTAGACCCCTTAAGGGGGACCCTTCTTCACCCTACTTATGGCCCTCTTAAAAGGAGACCTTCTTGAAAGTCTTGAGAGGGTCTCTATCCCCGACAAGTGTCCCCCGAATCCCAACTCCTACAGTAGCTAATCTCCGATTAGCCCCGGGAATCCACACGTGAGCTTAAGCCTTGAGCACCAATCCCCTTGAATCCCATGGCCCATAAGCGCTATGACAATCCTCAAGCCCCAAACCCAAAAGCCTTCAATCCCTAAACTCTAAACCCCTAAACCCTCTTACAGTGTATACCCTATCTGGGGTAAGTCTCTGCGGTGGAGAAAGGGGCTAGGTCGCCTAAAAAAAACCCTACACCCTGGCTCTGTCCAGGTTCTGCGGAAATCTCCTCGCAGCTTGCGGCGCTCTCTGCACAGCTTCTCGCCGAGGCGGGCAGCCGAGCCTCCGCACGATCAAGGTTTCAGTTTAGGGTACCCTTTAATCGAACCATACATCGAACCTTGTGTTCGTGATGACAGGGTATTTGAGGTATCATAGAGGGTAGTTGAGGACGTCTAAGTTGGTCTGGAAATCAAAGGGCTTAGAAGGAGAGAGTTGTCGATTTCGTTTTTGTGTTGAATGAAAATGCACCCGGAACCCTGAGCCACTGCCGGGGGCTGGAGGCGGGGCAAGTTGGCGTGTCTGTTTGGATGAGGCAGAGCGGACCAGTCCCTGCAGTCTTTTTGTGTCTCCTTCCCTGAATTTCAACCCCCCCCCTGGTTCGAAATCTGGACCCCCAGACTTGAAAAAGCCGGTGCAAAGTAGGAATACGATTTCAGTTACCCTGCGCAAGCAGTTCTGCTTTACCGTAGATTTGATGCTGGAGACCCCGACCCTCCAAACCCTGAATCCGAATTCCCCTGGCATTCTGGTTAGCTGTTTTCAAACCCCGAAGGGGTTTCGGGTTGAGGGTTTACAAACCTGAGCTCGTTGATTTCAACAGCCGTTTACCGTCCATGCCAGGAGGAGACGCATCGACGCTTGCAGGTCGGGGTGCAGGCCAAGGACACGAGGGCATAAGGAAGCGATTGATGCCTTTGGTTCAGTCCATATGTTTGTAGATCCCTCTCGAAATATTTCATGCATGCATTCATGTATGCAGCCATGAACGGAAATCCATTGAAGGAAACCCGCAACCCTCTAATTAGCACGTTTACACTAAACCGTCCCCACACCCTAATTATGGGATCTAGGATCTACATAGTTTAAACCCCGAACCCCCAAAACATACTAAACCCCTCAAATCGCAGCGCATCCCATCATCCGTCGCAGCCCCGCTGTCCCTCATAAGTTTCCTGAACCCAGCCCAACCCTGAAACCATACGTCCTCAACACAATTTCCACCCACCCAAAAATCGGAAACCCGAAAGCCGAGCAAATTGATACAAACAGAGAGGTTTGTTTTCACAAGTGGGGCACCTCACTTAGGGAGACCTTATGGCAAGGATCATACTACTTCCAGTTCCAAATTCGCGTCTATCCTGGACACTATAAGGAACTCTGACATGAATCCTAAAAAGGAGTCCTCAAAGGATCCCTACTTCATGACCCTCCCACAACCCTGAACCCCTAACTCCTCGGAGATCTCTGCCACAGAAACCTAAACCCTATACCCTAACCCCTAAACCCTAAACTACTAAACCCTGAGCCCTAAACCCTGAACCCTTAGGAGAGCTCCCAAGCGCACGACAAGCAGACCATCCAAGCCCTGGTTGATGCGAAGGCCTGGATGTCACGCAGGTATCTGAATACCTATAGTCTCCATTGTATATATGGGTAGTTGTCAAAATTATGGTCCCTTTTGGGGTACCCTAAATAATAGGTGCCGTTTTATAATAAGGACCCCAAAAAGGACCATAATTTTGACAACCACCTAAAATAAATAAATATATATATATATATATATATATATATGGCTTTTGGGGGTTACCCTATAGGATCCTAAATATATAATTGGTTAAACCAAATATTGGAACTACAGTGGAGACTTTAGGTAGTTCCCGCACATCCGAAAACCTCCGGTTTTAGAGGAAACCTTAAACCCTAAACCCTGTTGTTTTCTAAGGAGGGGGCTCTAGAATTAGCAGAATTAAGGGGTCATAACCTAGTATATTGGAGGGTTCGCAGGTTGATATGGTAGGGTTCTGTCATGGGGTGTTTTTTTCTATGTTATGAGGGTCCTGATGCTCAGGAGTTTCGGTGTTTTGAGGTCCTGAGCTTTAGGGCTATAGGGTTGTTAGGATTTGGGTTGAAGGATGTATGTCCTAGTTTCACAGAGTTCAGGATATTTGGCATTTGGTTTGGCGATGTGGGTGCCACACGACCATTTCAATATTTGGAGTGCTCTGGTTGTATGGTCCCCTCGCATAATGACCCTTGCTCTATTTCGGTTCTACAGTAAGTGTCCCTACTTTTCTGTCCTCCGAGACTCCGACGAGAGGTTATGCACAAGGTCGCTGTCCTGTTTTTTTGTTCTGCTTTAAGCCTCCTTTGGGTAGCTGTCTACATTCGGAGCCTAAAAGGGACCCTTATGTGGAGAACTACTCATATGCCCAGCGCAGCAAAGTGAAAGGCTGCTGCGGAGGCCACGGCGGAGTCCCAGCGGCTCCGGGCAGTGGAGCTTTGCGCCAGCGCTGCAGCAGCCACCTGGCTTTCGTTCGACATCCTGCGGGTCCAAAATCTTGGCAACAACTTGGTGTTAAGGGGAGTCTGTGGACGAAGCATGCTTAGCGTGTCTCTGAATCAGCCAGTAGTTGGCTGGCGGTCTCGGGGTGGTCGTCCCGTCCTGGTCGTAGTCGTAGTGGTTGTCGTTGTGATCCTGGTCTTGCCCGTCGTTTGTCGTCATGGTCATGGTGTGATGGATGGAACAATAAGGACCCCTGAATATGAAAGCCTAAACCCTAAACCCTAAACCGGGTATCCCCGCCTTGAAAGAACCTTTGAGCTGACCCCCACTGTTGTTGGCACTCCCCTGACACATCTACGCGACTTAGGCCAGGGACGCTGCTGATTGCCGATCGGAGGTCTCTTGAACACTCTGTTTCGTGTTTAGGGCATATGGTTTGGGGTGTGAGGGTTCGGGTGTAGCGTTTGGGATTTATTTTTCGTGTGCCTCTTTACCCCTACGCGTTGATGTGCGCTAACAAAGCATCAGGGCCTGGTGGACTTGCTGGTTGCTGGCTGCAGGGTGTAAGAAACACGATTGTGACCCTGTAGGGTAATCATTAATGATCCTGCCTGGTCCCACTACTCCCCTGTAAGGGTCCATGTACGCATTTGGTATACACTTTGACCCCAGAGTACATACCAAGTCCAAAACTTGTATGTATGTGTGTATATATATACACATACATGTATGTAACACTGTATGTATGTATGTATGTATGTATGTATGTATGTATGTATGTACGTATGTATGTATGTATGTATGTATGTATGCATACGGACATACGGACATGCATACATACATACATACATACATACATACATACATACATACACATACACATACACATACACATACACATACACATAGACATACACATACACATACACATACACATACACATACACATACGCATACACATACACATACACATACACATACACATACACATGCATACATAGATACATAGATACATACATACATACATACATACATACATACATACGTACGTACGTACATACATACATACATACATACCTACGTACAGACATAGATACATAGATACATAGATACATAGATACATACATACATACATACATACATACATACATACATACATTCATACATACATAAGTAGACTAGAAGGGACTTTGACAGTGGGTCTCTACTTTCTGAATCTGCAACGTTTCTAACCTTATTAGGAACAGCCTACCTCGTAGAAGGAGTAGAGATGCAGGTCATAACAACACCATAAGCAATACTGTGTAATACTATTCCGTAGGGTTCCTTATTCCTTTTGTTCTAGCGGTTTTGGGCTGTCAGGCCGTTCGGCACTCTGGAGACAAGCCTCACTGGCCGTGAAATGTACCTTATCGCCCGGAGACCAACCTCAGAACGAACTAGACATGACAATCAGACTGTAGAACCCTGAAGAGGCATTTGTTTTCGCTTGATGGGGGTTCCGGGTTCCGGGATTTCCAGCTGCAAAACTACACCTAAGCATCTCACCCCGATACCCTAAACCGGCCCTACACTATTCAACATACATTCTTCGGGTTCACTCCTTCGCAAGTAAGTGTTGAATATCATGTACTAAAGGGGTCGGAATGATGACCAAAAGTGTCACCTTTTTCGGGTCCCAGAACGTCTCCATCTTCGAGATCCCAGACCCCTTCCAAGCTTATATATACCCCCAAAACCTGTCGCACCCCTTTGAGGGACAAGAAAAAATGCTAGCAGTCTCAAAATGGCCAATGGCCTTTTATTTCATACCAGCTTAACCCTAAACCCTAAACCCTAAACATAGCTCCGACTCCCTAGATCCGAAGCGCTGAGCCCTAAACTGCCAAACCCCACCAGCCGCTGCCCCAAAACCCTCCATCCGAGATGCGCGCCACTTGAAACCCTAATCCCTAAACCCTATACTGAGTCCTTTGCATGTAACCTCAAACCCTGAACCCCGACCCTTCCCTACCCAGAATCAAGAAAAGGATCTAGGAAAGTCGATATCTGAAGAAAAGCCCTGTCTTCACCCGTATGTAAATATGAGCATCGACTTGCACATCTATATAATATAGATGTGCTTTTATGTATATACATATGTATATAGATAGATCGATCGATAGACAGATAGATAGATAGATAGATAGACAGACAGATAGACCGATAGATAGACTCAATATATAACTATGTTTATAATACTGTATATATGTAGAGTGATGCCTTCTTTGGGAGTGGGGATCTACTGTCTGGACCCATCAGACTGAGATTGTCTGGATAAGCCTGACAGCTTCATGCCTAAACCCTCGACCCTAAGCCCCACGCAACCCTAAGCCCTAAACCCAAAGCAAACAAACCTAACTCCAAACCTCAAGGGTTTAGGGTTTAAGGGTTTAGGGTTTAGGGTTTAGGGTTTAGGGTTTAGGGAACTGAATAGGGTTTAGGGTTTTTAAGCCTAGCTAACAAAACCCCTGAGTCCAGAATCGCACACTGGGGGAGGTCTTGGCGCAGAACGTCCCTCGGGCCCGTGCACTCCACAACGGTGGCTTGGGCTACACCACTGGGTTGGTGGGGTTTGGCGTTTAGGGCTTTAGGCTTGTTGGGTTTTCAGGGTTTGGGTTGTTTTGGCTGTTTGAGAAGATGTGCTTCAGAGTTTAGGAAAGTTTAGGGGTTCCTGGATTTGGGACTCCAGGTGGAGCACAGAACACATGGACCTGTCCAGCATCAGACTCAACGGATGTGTCATAGAGGCCCACGTACTTAGTTGAGATCTGCTTTCATTGTGAGGGCATCCTTGTTTCCAGACTTGTTGACAAGGGACCCAAAGCTGAGAGATGTTAGGGAATATTGAGGGTTTAGCGTTTAGGGTTCGGATACAGAGCCGCTCAGTGCTCAACATGTAGAAGCAAAATTCGAAGGTAGTTGTCGCACTCCTTAAACCTTGATCCCTAGGACAAAGTTTTAGTAACCAGTCCGGGTTGAGGGTGTGTAGGGCTTAGGGAATACATACATACATACATACATACATACATACATACATACATACATACATACATACACATGCAAACCCTCTTCGGACCTACGTGTTTCCATGTGCAGCTACCTTAAACTCGAGACCCTAAACTCCTAAACCCCAAAACCCTAAACCCATAAACCCTAAACCCCAAAACCCTAAACTTCAAAACCCAAAACCTTAAACCCCTCAACCCTAGCCTAAACTCCTAAACCCTAAAACCCTAAACCCCCAAAACCCTAAACCCCAAAAACCTGGCCGAGGTCTGATGAACCTCAAAGGCCGCCACAGCCGAGCTTGGCTTGGGGCCTTCTATGACCCTAAGGGTCCAAAGGACCAACAATCTTAGGGTTTAGGGTTTAGGGTTTAGGGTTTAGGGTTTAGGTACTTTGGTTGCGGATAGTAGTTTTCTAGGTTAATATTTGGGAGAGTATATGATTATTAGGTACTTGGACCCTTAGGGTGATAGAATGTATGAGCCTGGTTATGACATAGGGATTTAGGGTTTAGGGTTTAGGGGTTTAAGGTTTAGGGGATTAGGGTTTAGGGGTTTGGCGGTTTAGGGTTTAGGGTTTAAGAGATCCTGGCCCTATTTCCCCCTAGTTCCTATAATAGCAGGGGTTTGCTGATTTGTATCGGGCTCTTTCAGAGTATTGGGCAGGGCTGGTTGTGTGTCTGGTGACGAGGCATTGGCCCTGAACTGGGTTTAGGTTCTCGGCTCTCAGGGGGGTCTTAGATTGCTGGAATTTGGGGTTTTGGGATTGTGCGAGGTCCCGGTCAAGATTATGCGTTTAGGGGGCCTCTGCCCGTGCCATGCTGGCTCTAATGCTTTGGCTCTGTTTAGACTTAGAGTTTAGAGGTGTTCAAAGTCATCTTGAGTACTAGCTTGTAGGTGCTGACAGCCTTTTCGGATGTCTGTGAAAGAATGGAACGAGTCAGCATGCACTGACCGGACGGGGAGCTGGTGCCTTTTGTCGCTTTAGTAGTGGTATGGGAACCGGTAGAAGCCCAAATACACAGTCTCTAGACTCTAGACTCGTTCAACGGGGGTTCCCGAATCTAGAATCTAGAACGACCCAAAGAGTTCTGGCGATCAGGCATTAGTTCCGTCAAGCAATGTCCTATTCAGGAGCCCTCAAGAGTCCCGTCAGTAAGGGGCAACCCTGCCTTAACCCCAAAGAACCTACCTTTTTAAGGACTTGTATAAAGAAATCATAATAAGGAACCCTAAAAAGGTAGGTTCTTTGGGGTCCAGGTAGACTCTAAACTTGCCTGCAAGGCAACGTCCGTGTCTTCTGTCGGGTGCGACCGGCTCTGCCATGGGAGCAGGCCGAGTCCGAGCAGGCAGACTCCTGAAAGGATACAACAAACTAATATAGGGGTCTTAATAATTAGAAGGGTGTTATACTAGAATTGTAATAAGGAACCACCCAAAATAGTACCGGTATTTATCTAGGCTTCTACATTAGCCAAAACGCTTCACTCGCTAGTTATGCCCCGAACCCGAAACCCTGCAAGCCCTGGCCGGCGAACACGTTCAGAAGAGATACGGCTTTGTTCAAGGGTTCGATGCATTTCCGACCCTTTGAAGAAACGGTCTCGTAAGGGTTACCTACCTGTTCGACTTCTCAACCCCATTGCCCTCCTACAGTCCTCAGCAGTCCCTTTGCATTTGCATCCACGTAGCTTTCAGATTGTCAGGATACTGTAGCATATAACACACCGTCGTGACTCTAGCCATTTGTGGCATGTAGTTTTTTGTAACGTCATGTTCAGATAGACGCATAAAAAACCATCGATATTTGTGTTCCCCAAGCATGTACTTGTTTTTCAACCTTATTTATGTCAGGCCCAAGCTCGTTAGTACTGGCCAGCCCCACACTAAACTACAAGAACTTTCACACCAAGTGACTTGGCCTTAGGCCAAATGTAGCCTTTATTAATACACTACGAAACCCTACCCACCCAGTTGCCCCAAACCCTACACCCCTAAAGCCCCAAACCCTAAGGATGTTAGAGTATACTTAGGCCTCAGTGTACCTAGAAGAGAGCCGCTTTAATGTCTCGGCCTAAGCATATCCCTAAGGGTCCATGTGCCCAAATAGTATATACTTTGGCCCTAAAGTACCTGTATAGCGACTACTTTAAGGCCAAAGTATATCTATTTGGGTACATGGACCCTTAGGGTATGCTAGATGGGTACATGAAGCCTTGGAGAAAGTTGCGGGCAGGTGGACTGCCTTGACGAGCAGCGGATAACTGTGCGCTCCGAGGTGATGAAGAGCGTCACAGGACGGCTGCTTGGAGGTCCAGGGACTTAGTAAGTCGGTTATAAGTAGGGTTATAATTGGGGTAACCCTACTTATAACCTACTTACTAAGTCCCCTGGGCCTCCAAGTGGTCGACCCCAAACCTCCTGCTCACGGCTGCGAAACCTTACTCAAGAATTCTACAGAACCCGAAATCACGTTAACATTACGCCCCCTAAAGGTCAGTATAATAGCACTATAGTACGTAAGCCCAAAACTCCTAACGCTAGAGTCTACCGCAGGACTTTCCGAGCAAAGGACCACTTGGGACTTCAATTTCGACTCTTGGCCGACTTACAGGCTGTGTAAGGGTTTAGGGTTTAGGGTTTAGGGTTAAGGTTTAGGGTTTAGGGTTTAGGGTTTTGGAAGGGTTTATACACGTGGGTCTCGGAGGGATTTTTCAAGTTTGTTTGTGAGGCTCTTACTCGAGCTTACAGTTTTATCAGGATTTGATTACGTTTTTTGAAAGAACACGGGGATTTCCCTGCCTAGGGGATTGTAATGGACACCTCTGATGCGTAAACTCCTCTTTCTGAGATGAACATTAACAATTACCAAGGCAGGTGCATGGAGTCCATGCTTGGCGTTGCGAGGGTTGTGGGGTTTACCGGTTCAGGGTCTCAGGAATGCACGTAAGATAGGAAGCCTGACTCCCAATCCCAAACCCTACACCCTAAAACCCTAAACCCTAAACCTCATAAGCCCTGGGCCTTGAACCCCAACTAATCCTGAGAAACAGCAAAAAACAGAGCAGCAAAGCATTCGTTATGGTGAACCAGAATATAGAGCCCTAGATAATTACCACTGCTATTGTCAGGGTTCCTTACTATAAAAGTACGATAAAGGAAGCCCAAAACCCTATTAACAATTACTAAGGCCGGTCCCTACATTGCACTAGGGTTCCTTATTATAAATATACTATAAAGGAACACCAAAACCCTATTCTAATCAGGCTCCTACACTAGACCCTTATAGTAATAACCCTGGTAGAAACCCTTAAAGGAACCCTTTGAAAGCAGCCCTGTTCTAGTTCTTAAGGCTCCTACACCCCTAAACCCTAAACCCTAAACCCTACACCCCTAAACCCTAAACCCTAAACCCTACATTATGCACAATGACAGGAAGGGTTTCGGGTTTAGGTAGGGACTTGGGGATCGAGGCTCGGCTTAGTTCAGGGTTTGGGGTTTAGGGTTTAGGGGTTTGGGGTTTAGGGTTTAGGGTTTAGGATTTCGGGGTTTAGGGCTTTAGGGTTTTAGGGTTTAGGGTTTAGGATTTCGGGGTTTAGGGCTTTAGGGTT
>CAJNDV010001114.1:61463-72988 GCA_905221635.1 Symbiodinium sp. CCMP2456
GCTTAGTTCAGGGTTTGGGGTTTAGGGTTTAGGGGTTTGGGGTTTAGGGTTTAGGGTTTAGGATTTCGGGGTTTAGGGCTTTAGGGTTTTAGGGTTTAGGGTTTAGGATTTCGGGGTTTAGGGCTTTAGGGTTTAGGGTTTTAGGGTTCAGGGTTTAGGGTTTAGGGTTTAGGGTTTTAGGGTTCAGGGTTTAGGGTTTCAGGGGTTTAGTTCTGCCTTAAACCCCGAGCCCTAAGCCCAGAACGTTTTCCTACCAGCCATGGTTAGCACCTACAAAGAGGGCTGCTTGGGTTCCTATGGAACTCGGTTTACGCGTTACGGCTTGCTATTATCTCCCAAGCATGGCAATTGAAATTAAGAGTTCCTTACTTTGCAACGGGGCCTCCCGGAACTAGGGTTCGTTTTGGGGTTTGGGTTTAGTCATGAGTCATAGGTTCCATGGTAGCTCCTTTTTGTGGGTTATAATTACGAACCTGTAAGGTAATTTTCAAAAGGAACTACTATGGAGACTATGGGTAAAGTCATGTAATTCATCCGAAGTTTTCGATACTGGTCGACGTTGAATCTTCCTCTCGGCTCTACTGTACTACGCGATGGATGTATGCAGACAGCCTTGTTTCAAAGGATATAGCACAAGCCAAGGCACACAATTCGACATATGTTGTTACGACGGCGGAGCACAGCAGTAAAGCCTAGGCCGTAAACCCAAACCCTAAAACCCAAAGCCCCAATGCCAAACAACCCGACCCCAAGAAGGCCGACAACAAAGACCCCATCGAAGACCAAACCCATCCTCAGTTTCCAAGTCTCCGCAAGACCAGGATCATGCATAGATCTTTCTGAAGGCCCCTCATTATTAAGGACAGAACAACTCTTAAGCCACGATATACCCTGTAAAGAACCTATGCAACAGCCTGTTTGATTCAGGGATATGAAAAGCTAACTGGACATGTACAAGCCCCAAGATCTAGTGACACACCAAAGAAACTTCAAGCAGATGAACAACCTTTAAACACCGACCAACCTACGAATGCTAACCATATTCAAAGCCATATGGGAACCTGAAGCCATTTGAGAACCCATTTTGCACCCTCACACCCATTGAAGCCATACAGAAAGCGAAGACTTTGAATGCCAAGCCTAAAAGTGCCATCAACGCCTGACAGAAGCCTGCAACTCTGTGAACCCGAAATGCTAAACCCTAAACCCCATAAACCTAAACCCTAAATCCTTAACCCTATAAGCCCTAAGCCCTAAACCCCTAAAGCCTAAACCCCTAAACCCTAAATCCTAAACCCTAAACCCCATAAACCCTAAACCCTAGAACCCATAAACCCTAAACCCTAAGCCTTAAATTTCGGAAGCCCAGGACCATGTCTTTGAGCCGAGATCGAGTCAAGCTGAAGTCTTCGAGGAGATTGCGTTTAGAGCTTTGGGGGCTTTGGGTTTAGGGGTGCAGGGGTTTAGGGTTTTAGAGGCTTAGAGCTTTGGGGTTTAGGGGTTTAGAGCTTTGGGGCTTGGGGTTTAGGGGTTTAGGGTTTAGGGTTTGGATCCTAAGCCCTAAACCCTAAACCCCTAAACCCTAAATTTTATATTAAAACACCAAGACCCTAAACCGTGTGCTAAGGTCAGGGAGGAGATTCAGGGTTGAGGAATGGGGCTGATTACGCTTTGAATTGGGGCTTCCAGTTCGGGGCTTGTGGTGGCTGGGGTTTAGGAAGCAGGCTCATGGAGCAGGTTGCAGTGCGAGCACTTTGTCCAGTCCAAGACTATCTCATGTTGTTGAGGTAAGGCATGTGGAAGCACAGCCAGCTGCTAGACCCAGTGACAGCTACGACGTGATGAACATGTCAGGGCGCGGGTTACAGATTGAAGGTTCAGATGTGTGGGATCAACAGCGTGGGGCTTTTGGCTTTGCTTCGTTTCAGCACCGAAGTAGTCTTGAGCCCAGTTTCAAACCCAGAAAGTCCGAAGCCCGCAAATTCCACAAGCCCTGGACTTTCCTGTGGCTCTGTGTCCTTTGAACTGTCGGAGAATGTCGGCTCTGCTGTAAACGAACACGAAAACACAATCATGTCTCCTACGTTGAATGATATTATAGGATTGGTAATTATGTAGGACCTACGAAGAAGTAGGCTGTGGTAGTTTAAGATATGTACATAATATGACATTTCTAAATGGAGTACAAACTCGGTATTTTCTCTGAATCAGGGTCCTTTTTCTTCAGAGTAGTACGGCACTTTATCTTAAACGGACCCTGAAGCCCTAAAAGGGATCCTAATGTAGAGAAGTACCCAAATGCTGCGCCCTTCCCAAGCCGTGCCCCATGGACCTGAGACACCCCTCTCGATTACACAGGCAGCCCCAAACACCAAGCCACGGTTTGGGGTTTAGGGTTTTAGGGTTTAGGGTTTAGGATTTAGGGGTTTAGTGTTTACGGTTTAGGGTTTTACTGTTTGGTGTTTAGGGTTTAGGGGCTTCAGGGTTTAGGGCCTAGGGTCCTGGAACATGAAGCTCGGGATGCTTCGTAAGATCATCCGATTATAGGCCCTGTCAGCAATCTATCGCAAAGTCTCTTTCTAGTTGTTAATGCCCCAATTCTAACTAATACGCACAAGTCCGCTTGCCTGGAAAAACTTGTGTTTAGGGTTTAGGGTCGAGGGCTTTGGGGTTTAGAGTTTGGGGTTTAGGGTTTACAGGGCTTAAGGTTTTAGGGAGTCCCCTAAACCCTAAACCCCTAAACCCTAAACCCTGAAGCTGAAAAGGAGCTTGCAATGTTGGTCCAGTCTGTGGCGGCCTCAGAGAGGTGGTGGAGCTTCTACCCATAGGCCCTAAAGTAGTTCCTTTTTGGGGTTACCTTAGAGGATTCTATGTATGAACCCCCAAAAAGGAGCTACTTTAGGGCCTATGGGTACCCATATCATCGGCTCCATAGTAGTTCCTCTTTGTGATTTTTATTTAGGATCCTGTAAGGTAATCGCAAAAAAAAACTGCTGTGGAGCTTCTGGGTAGAGGAGGCTTCGTTTTTAGACATCCCTATTAAATCATGTTTTCCTTATACAAACCCTTAAGAAGGTAGGTTGTTTGGGGTCCAGGTAGTTCGATATACTCCCAAAGCCCTGTTCTGATGAGCAAGGCCCCCGCATTACGGTTCAGGCGTTTGGCTGTGAAGTCTAGGGTCTAGGGTTGTAAGGTTTGGCCCTCCATCCCTTGCAATCCCTTGAAAGGGAGCTGCTGTAGGCTCTCATATTCAGGGGCCTTAAAATTAAAAGGTAGGATGAAGGCAGGTAGGATCAAGGCTTCTATGTCTAAGCACCCTTATTTGGGCTGACCCTACCCCTAAAACCTAAACCCTAAACCCTAAACCCTACCTTCATTCCACCCTTGCGTCGCTTTGACAACTGCTGTGAGGCCCTGGACGGCTACCGCGTGGCCATCTTCGCGTATGGGCAGACTGGAGGCTGCATCCTTGGTACTACCCAAATTAAGCAATATAGTAGACCGTATACCTCAAACTATAAGGGGCTTCATGTTATGATTTAAGGTATGTCCCTTAATTAAGGGGTATTGGGCGCTCTGGGTAGATCAACGGCCGCAACAATGATAACAATTACTGTGTATACGTTTGAAATTATGACATATGTGCTAGTTAGGCGTGAACTATCTCAAGAATGAGGACAATATTGGTATTTATATCAATACAACAGTACGGTACAAGTTATGATCAAGTCAACGAGTGAGTGATTCAACCCAGTCATACAGGTTGGCTGTAGGGGAAGAACAAAACAGTTTGACGCATATGATACCACCGACTTGGAGCATTGACCTCGAAATCAAAGACCAACTGCTTGATCGTTTATTCGGGTTTGATTTTATTCCATAGACGATTTCCCCGACATTGCTGGCACAGGTGGCAAAACACACACGATGGACGGGCCGCCGGAGAATCGCGAGGGATCCCTCGAAAGCAGAGGCACAGACAGAAGCCGGGTGTCAGGTACGGGGTGGGAAACTCATTTCGGAGACTAGCCCAGTGATGGGACAGGGCCCTTTCCCTTCCGGATCTAGGGTTTGGCGAGTAGATTTAGGTTTCGTCTTAGATTGGTTTCAACTTGAGACGCCGACAACGACCACCACCACAACATCAACCGCTACGACGACGACGACGACGGCGACGACGACGGCGACGACCACGACCATATCGTCAACTGCTATGACGACGGCGGCGATGATGACAACGACAAGAGCAGCTGCTACATGTTGGCACAATCTCGCACCACCAATACCTGAGGAGTGTCTCCAGAGCTGTGGCAACTGTGGAACGTCAAACCCATACCCTAAGCACTGCAAGCCGTGGAAGCCTTAAGCCTTACAATACCCTAAACCTTTTCAAGACTTTACCAAGAGACGAACTAAAACCATCAAAACCGAAACCCCCCAAAAAAGCCTCAACGCCTCAACCCTAAACCCCAAAGAGCCCTGGTTCCTCAGTGGTCTTGGAATCCTTCCTCCTGACACCCCTAAACCCTAAACCCTAAACCCCCTAAACGGTAAACCCTAAACCCTAAACCCAAATCTGACAGGCGTCATCCCACGAACTGTGGATCTCATCTTTCAAGAGGCTCCCGGCTGCAGCTGTTGGGATTTGGGTTTAGGGTTTCGAGTTTCGGGTTTGACTTTGGGGTGTTGGGCTCAGGGTTTAGGGGTTTAGGGGTTTGAGTTTGGGGTGTAGGGGTTTGGGTTTAGGGTTTGGGGTTTAGGGTTTCGGGTTGAGGGTTGAGGGCTTATAGCGTTTAGCTAAGGGATCCCGCGGAACTTGTCTGAAGTACTTCCCTGTGCAGGGGGTGTTTGCCATTCAAGATTGTATGGTTATGTGCATGTTTGGTTAAGTTTGGTTGAACTTCAGGGAAATGGAGGGTTCAAGATCAAGTGGCTGAGGCTTGGAATTGGAAACAGGGTTGAAGGGTTCAAAGCTTTGGGTGCAAGGGTTTTAGTTCTCTCTGGCATATAAACATATATATATATATATAATCCAGCCCCAAGGCCTCATAAACTCCGAACCCCCAAACCCCTCAATAGAGCCCCAAAGCCCGCGAACAGCCCTAATCCTCCAAACCCTATAAACCCTAAACTCTAAACCCTAAAACCCTAAAGCCCTAAACCAGCCCTCATCCTCCAAACCCCCTGAGGTCGAAGACCTGCGCGCCAAGGGGTGGCAGTTTGACGTGTCGGCGACGCTCCTCGAGGCAGATCGGGTGGGTTCCCCTCCCTGCGATTACGTACCTAGGGGGTTTATGGGTTTAGGGCTGAGGGTCTAGGGTTTCGGGCTTAGGGTCTACGGTATATACCTATAGTCTCCGTTGTAGTTCCTTTTTCTGGTTTAACTAATTATATATTAAGGATTTTATAAGGTATCCCCAAAAAGGAACTACAATGGAGACTGTAGGTAGGGGCTTTAGGGTTCAGGGGTCTTGGGGTCAGGGTTTAGGGTTAGGAGTTTAGGATTTAGGGTTTAGGGGTTTGCGGTTGCGGGGGTTAGGGGTTTAGGCATCCGTGCACAATGTTGGGTCTGTCCGTTAGGGCACGTGCGAGACATCCCCTGTAGCAGCTGCCAACAGACATCTTGAAGCAAGGAGCTTGGACGTTTCCACTAGTCAGAAAATTTTCAGACGTTGCGATCTTCTGAGTTTGATTGAGAAACAGGGCTTAACGCTCGAGTCTGTGACTTTGAGAATTCATAGCTGTATTCAGTTTGGGAGCCTGCGTCCCAAATTCTTCCTGAGAACAGTGGGTTCTCGACATTTCTGAGCTGTCTGCTCTTTGACTCTTTCAACTCATTCTTGGTATTTCATTTCTTTCTTGCTGCGGTCTCAGCCTACAGTCTTGCTTGTGAGAAGTGTTTAGGGTTAGGGATTTACGGCTTAGGGGTTTAGGGGGGTTAGGGGTTTAAGGTCTAGGCTCCATGTTATATGCCAACCGGGACTTGAGGGTTCAGGTATAGGAGCCATTATCTCGTAGTGGAATAGGTAAGCTTTAACCGTTTGGGATGCTAGAATCCTTCATAGAAGCCCAAAGTTCATCCTTGGCTTCCCTTAGGATACTGGACAAGTTGGTTTTTGATATAGAGGCTTGATGAACTCTTACCAATAGTGTTCCTATATACTGACCCTAAGCCCTAAACCCTAAGCCCCCAAAAGCCTTTTCTACTTATTCAGGCCCCCGAGCAGGGCCCATCCTAAATCTTAGTTACATCGAAGTACCAACCAAACCGCGAACCGCAAACCCTTAACTCTAAGCCCAAACCCTTTAAAGCTAAACCCCTACTGTAAAGCCTAAACCCCCAAACCCCAAACCCTAAACCCTAAATGGCCCTAAATCCTAAATTTATTTCTGGGTCTCTAGGGTCCGGGTCCTTGATTTTGGAGCTACATAACGGTTTACGGCTTTCAGAGTTTGGTTTTGGGGTTGGGCTAGAGGCTTTAGGGCTCGAGATGGAGGCCTAGATAATCCACCAGATTTGTACTTTCATGTGCTCCAAGTCTTACGGACCCCGACATTGCTAACCTTTTCAGAATTTTGTTAGATGTACAAGTGCCGCAAACCCTAATCCCCTGAGGTGACTGGATTTCAGCAGTTGTTAAGAGTTAAGGCTTCGGGTTTAGGGTTTACTGGGTGTACTTGGGGGCCCAGGGGACTTAGTGAGTCGGTTATTTGTAGGTTTTTTTTTGGGGGTAACTCCAGTTAGGGTACTTATAACCTACTTACTAACTCTCCTGAACCTCCAAGTAGGGTTTGGGGTTCAGGGTTCAGGGGGCCGTGGCAGCAGCAAAATGGAACATCGACACGGGGCTCGTTGTTGCGGTGTATTTCGGGCTTCCCGTGGACCCCCGATTAATAGCTTCATTCGTTAGTGGGCAGCGATATCAGAATCCTTTGTCAGGGACCGGTGCCGCTGTAAGCCAGGGCTTTCAACCCAAGGAACCAACCCGTCCAGCCTCAGCCTAGATTTTTCCCAAAGCATAAATGCTAAATCCCAGAACCCACAAGCTGAATCCCGTATTCAGAGTGGAGGATTTCGGGCTTGGTGAACGTTAGGGCCGAAACTCCACCAGGTCTACAACGAGGCCGTGTACGACATCCTTGCACCCCGCAAGGCGCTGCCATTCTGTAGGGTTGAGGGTTTTTGGGTTTAGGGTTAGGTTATAAGGTTGAGGGTTTAAGGGTTTTGGGGGTTCGTGTTTAGAATTAGGGCTTATATGGATTGCACCGCCGCTCAGGGTCCGGGGGTTAAGGTTCTGTTTGAATTAGGTTGTGGGCTCACGTTATTGGGGTCCGGGTGTGCCGTTCAGAGTGTACTGTTGAGCATTTAGGGTTAATGGTTTCGGGTGCTGTCGAGGCTGGTTTACCCCTACATTGAACCTTAAGTCTCGAGTCCGAGCCCATCAAAGATGATCGAACAGAAATCGATCCAGGCATGCTTGTCATGGGCAGATTTTCTGGAGATTTGTCAACCTTTGCCCTCCACCTTGCAGCCTATACTGGAACCAAGACCCAGTGTGTACCCTATATCGTAAATCTCAAAACCTAACTCACTCACTCACTTACTCTACTTCAGGCTTGAGGGTAAGGGTGTTTAAAGTCGAGTTTGGGGCTGAGGGGCATCGGGGATGCAGCAACCAAGGTCAAAAGCAGGGTTCCACCAACAGCGGCTGTGTACATGTAGACAGCCTACGCATATAAACCGATACCGCAAGCCCCAGCTCTGTGACCCTGGCTTGGGGTGTGAGAATCAGGACACACGGCTTTGGACCCAGTGTAGTGTGTGTTATTTAGTCTTGGTTGGTGTTTGTGCATGTAGTTGCGGGTATCGGGGTTGCCTATACATATGCATATGTGTGTGTGTATACACACATACGCACACATACACACATACATACCTGTCTACCTGCCTACTTGCCTGCCCGCCTACCTGCCTACCTGCCAAGCTAGCTACCTACCTGCCTACATATATTGTCATGTGTGTACAGGTACATATACTCATACATAGGACTATGTAAGATGTATGTATGCATGTATGTATGTATGTATGTATGTATGTATGTATGTATGTATGTATGTATATATATATATACAGACATACACATATACATACACAGCACACAGAGGGATGTGTGTGTGTGTGTGTGCTTACTTACGTGTGTGTGTGTGTGTGTGTGTGTGTGTGTGTGTTTTTGTTTGTTCATGCATCTGTGTTGCTATTTATCTGTTTAATTATGCAGGAACAGCGCGCCGCGTGCGGCACCGACTCCCGTCAGGTGCCGAAAACACGAAACATACTTATTGGTTCGTTGAGGGTGCAGGTCTTCTGCGGCTAGGGTTCTGGAATGTTGAGTTTGTTCTTTGGCGTTCCAGGCTTTAGTGCGTCTGCCTGTGTGAGAGGTTTTGAGTGGTTAGGTTCAGGTTCAGGGTTGAGGGCTATGTGTTGTTGTGCTATTTGGCTGTGTTGTTGCTGCCTCGAGAGTGCAACTTGTAAGCCCAGGTTACCTTATTTTCTTAATACGGGTATCCCAACATGATACTCATATAGTCATATAGGAGCCTGAATAATTACCTAGCTATACTCTGGACCCTACAAGCTTCTAGGCGACAGGCTTCCAACAGGAACAGTTTTACCGAGTTTGATTGGACTTTGATTTGTTGTCTTGTTCCGGGTCTCGACAACGGTTGCATAGCTTGGGTATAGAGACGCATGAGTTCTGCGCGCAGTTCCCTTTTATGCAAGTTCTTCGAGATTCTGGTGCTGTCTTTTGTCGCCCGGTGTAGTCTATCGGCCAGCCCGGCATGTGAGGTGTCCAAGCGAGGTCCCTATGCATTCTGTGTCCCTGGAGTGGTTACATGAGTTACGCAAATGGAAGCATAAGCCCCAGAAGCCTAGACCCTGAATCCTAAACCCTGAAAGGCTTAACATGTAAGACCAGCCAGCAGGCTGTGGAGCAGTTCGTCACCCGGAAAGTGACTGATGCAGCGGCTGTGCATCGCCTCCTTGCAAAGGCCGAGAGAGTTTGGCAAAATAGGGTTTAGGGTAACAGTTAGGGGTGATCACCAACAATGGAAGCAGCCAGTGACTGCAGCTAGCATGGCTGATCTATTACGCCTTAGACTTCACACTTACGATTCTTGCTGCGGCTAGAATTCCCACCTCTCCCGCGCCGCCAGCACCACCAGCACATTGAAAACTCAAACCCTAAGGGTCCATGTACTCATATAGTATATGCATTGGCCCGAAAGTACCCATATAGGGACTACTTTAAGGCCAAAGTATCTACTATTTGGGTACATGGACCCTTAGCGAAATACAAAATCCCAACTCGAGCCCGGGGCTGATGGCAAAGCCTACAAGATCCCAAGCGTCAAAACCACAAACGCGCACCCTTAGAGTAGATACCAGAAAGTTGGAACATCACTATCCTCATGCCCTTATAAGGTAAAGTAGAGGGAATCCCAGCAAGAATCCTCCTAAATCCATGTTGCAACTTTCTAGGGTTCACAATAAACCTCTCAGCCTTAACCCTGAACGCTAAACCTTAAACCTAAACCCTATACCCTAAACCCTAAAACAGCCAGTATAAACCCCCGAAAGGCTGCCCAAGAGCGACACGTCGCAGCGACTGCTTGCAACGATCGTTCGACTCTCGGCAGTACACTTATGTGAGCTGCTACTTGCTGTTCCAAATTCGCCGGTTCAACAGGGTCTAGGCCTGGTCGTATGGGGTTTCGGGCAAAATTTCATGCTGTGATTTCTGGGTAATTCGTTTCTGGTGCTGGGTAAGTAGTCTCGGTCCCTCGTAAATATCGTCACTGTGCTTTATCGACCCTTAAACAATCAGCCGCAAACCCTAAACCTCTAAACTTAAACCCATGTAAACCCTAAACTTTAAATCCCAACACTGAAACCTAAACCCTTAACCCTACACTCCCACCCCCCCAAACCCTGAACCCCGCACCCTGAACCCCTAACTCCGCCAGCAAAGGAGCCGCTCGCATGCTGTCTTCCAGCTTGCGCTCAACGGCCAGCGTTGGGAAGAGGCAATATAAGGCAACCCTAAATGCCAATCCCTAAACCTCAGGTTATGCAAGGTCTAACGAAGGGTTCCTTCCAACAGTTGACAGCATAGGGGCCTTCACTATTTATTGGACTAGGATTGGGGGGGATATATTATAGCGCATTGTTTCGACAGCCACCTGAGGAACAATAGTAGCGGTACCGTTTTATTCTTCTGGAATGCGGGTAGTTTACGAACCCTGCACGTGCTATCATGGCATAGCCTCTGGGCCGTCAATGGCGGTGACAGATAGCTGAACACGTGACCTGATACTGCAGCCGATGTGCGTGTAGAGTTAAGGATGTGGATGTTCTGATTGCTTTAGTTTCTTGCTACAGAATCTGTAGTCATTGATTTGGTTCACTTCGCGGCCTTGGCATAACATCTACATCGCCGAAACGTCCCTTCCTTAGGTTTGACAGGGTGCAGTCAAGAGCTTGAAGAGTGAGTTTATACAGTAGGCCCTCTGTCAACAAGGGAGAACCCTCTACAAATCGATTAGGCAGATATTCCATCTAAACCAACCCTTCTGAGTTTTTGGTCCGTGTTGCTCTCGCATTGACAGGATCGCCAGGAGACCGTCTCGGGGTTGCTGTCTTTGGTGGATCTTGCTGGTCAGACTCTCAGAAGTGCCCGCCCACAGCAAAACCCTGAAATCCTTACTACCCGGGTCTTAGGGTTTAGGGGCCTTTGTAAGGGACCTCCTCCTCTCGGACAAAAAGTATGAACGCCTCCTGCTGGGGCGCCACCTCTTTGGTTGCCGAAAAGTGAATCCTTTCTGTTACCTCCTTTTCCGCATCATAGGCACTACCTACAACACGGATCGTAACTTTGAGGGCTTTGGAGTGTGGGGGCTTTCTTAGTCAGGGGCCTACACGACCTCACACCTCCAAACCCTTGAGGCAATTTTCATCCAGAAGCCCCCAAACCAAAACCCAAACCATGCCTAAATGCAAACTAGCATATCTTACATGTTCGAGACATGCATAAGGAGATCAGCCTCAAAGCCCTAAGCCTTAAACCCTCAAACCCTCAAACCCTAAACCCTAAACACCAAAACCCTAAACCCTAAACCCTCAACCCTCAAAACCCTAAGCCGTACATCAGAAACCCAAGAAGTTCGGCTGTCGACAGCATGGAGTGCCGGAAGTTTTAAGGGTTGAGCCTGGGGCCTACTTGGAGGCCCAGGGGACTTAGTAAGTCGATTTTAAGTAGGGTTATAATTGGGGTACCTCCAGTTAGGGTATTTATAACTCTACTTATAACCAAGTACTGTACCTGGACCCTAAAGAACCTACCTTTTTGGGGTTCCTTATTATGATTTCTTTATATAAGTCCTTAAAAAGGTAGGCCAATAGGGGTTAAGGTGGACCTTGCAATGTACTATATCGCAAGGGTGTTCTGCGGCTTCCATGGTGTTAT
>CAJNDV010001114.1:79742-96379 GCA_905221635.1 Symbiodinium sp. CCMP2456
TAGGGTTAGGAGTAGTTATAAGTATATAGTGACTTTATTTATAACCCTGGTTCCTAAGTCCCATGAACCTTATAGTGACTTTATTTATAACCCTAGTTCCTAAGTCCCATGAACCTGTAAGTAGGGCTTTGATACGACATGCACGAGGCCCAATTGACTCGAATCATGGACGTTGCGAGAGTGAGCAGCTCGCAAGACGTTGAGCGAGCAGCTCGACGATGCCACAGTGCCCATGTTGAAGTCTGCATTGTAGTTCCTTTTTGGGGAGACCTTAAAAAACCCTTAATATATATTTGGTTAAGCCAAAAAAAAAGGAACTACAATGGAGACTATAGGGAGTTCCTGGCCACCAAGCTCCTGCCATCGGAGAGGTTCCCACCCGCAAAATCGTGCTGGTCACTCGGGTTATGAAGTTGTCCCGGGAGGCCTTGCGAAGTTGAGAGATTCACGGCGCATTCGGCCGTCAGAGTGGGCCAGTAGCTGGAGTGGCCGTGGGTGTCTGTGATCTTCATGAGCCTCAGTTGTTTCATTCAGTATGCTCACAGCTGTCCATCATGTGGTTGCTCTGCAGAACTGGTCGCTGGCTGGATGCTTGGCTGACCATCACAGTGCGGGATTCAGACATCAAACAGATGATGGATATGATTACGGGTTCTCAGGTGCGGCAACAGTCCCGCTGCCTCTTTGATGCAGCATCCTCACGCGTGTGGTTGCCTGTTAGAGGTAAGCTCTGGGTCTCACTTTGGGAGCTGCAGCAGCCGCTTAGATCACCCTCCCGATGCTGTCACTCTTCAGCTTAGGTGGGTTGTTTCTTGTTTGGTTATGTGGTCGGGGAGGCCGGATGCATTTCCCTAAGGGTCCATGTACCCAAATAGATATACTTTGGCCTTAAAGTACCTATAGTCTCCATTGCAGTTCCTTTTTGGGGATACCTTATAAAATCCTTAACATATCATTGGTTAAACCAAAAAAAGGAACTACAATGGAGACTATAGGTAGTCCCTATGTAAGTACTTAGGGGCCAATGTAAAAACTACTTGGGCACATGGACCCTCAGGGTTTGTCAAGCTCCGATGAACGCGGAGTTGAGTCGGCTCTCTGGGCTATGTGTTTCCCTAATCCCTAAGGGTCCATGTACGCATATAGTATATACATTGGCCCCAAAGTACCTATATAGGGACTACTTCAAGGCCAAAGTATATACTATTTGGGCACATGGACCCTTAGGGTAATTGTTTCGGGTGGCGGGCTACGCTCGTTTAGCTTATGCCGCGGCCTTTGACAAAGGCCCTGTGGCAAGATTCCACTTCTGTTTGCAAGATCTTGTTGCTGTCTTCTCCTTAAACAAGAAGTCCTCCAGGCGCGATGGCGTCAGATATTTAATTTAGGGGTTTTGGGGGTTCCTTAGTATGCATATACTATAAAGGGCCCCAGGACCCTATTCTAATTAAGGCCCCTACATTATGTATCGTGCCCGCTTTTGGGTCCGAGACCAGCCTTTTATTGGTTTCATACCCTGAACCCTAAGCCCGAACCCAGAACCCTAAACCCTAAACCCAATGTAGTCCGCTGGGGCGAGGATCTGTACAAGCTCGAAGTCTCACGCTCGGGGCCTGTAAGGCCCTAACCTCCCCAAGCAAAACTAAAGGGTTCAGGGTTTAGGGTTTAGGCTTCAGGGTTTAGGATTTAGGATTAGAGTTAGAGTGGCTGTCGCCCAGAACACCCGTAAAGCCCATGTGCCTATGCAGCAACAGTATATACGTAGGCCTTTAAGGGGTTCCGATCTAGTTGCTTCAGGGCCGGAGGCTACATTGTCTTAGCCAATAATTATAGGAAGAACTCTAAGCTGTTCAGCCTCATATATTTGGTCTGTTTTAGGCAGTTGGAACTTTGTTGGGCCCGGCTGTTGGAAAGGCCCTCATGTTCGTCAACGTCTCGCCGTGCCTTTGCCATCTGAACGTGCCCAGGTTGCACTTGCAGCTTCTAGTTATTATGGCCCCTACACCCCAAACCCTTATAGCAGCCCTTATAGATCCCCTGAAGGAACCCGGAAAAGGACCCCCCATGTTAGGGCAGTTTAGGGCGTAGGGTATGTCGTTTGCTGCAGACCTTCGATTTGCAAGTGCCTCATATGGGAGCAGACCTTCGTTTCTTGTTGCCCGCAGTCGTCAAGTTATGCTTGCGACCCTTGTTGCCCCGTTATTCTGTTTATTCCTACTTTAGTACTATGATGAGCATGATTGTTGTTATTCTGGTCTTACTCCCTAAACCCTAAACCCCTAAACCCTAAACCCTAAACCCTAAACCCTTACTCTTATTGTCCGCCGAGACACCGGAGCCGTAAAACCCTGAGGCAGTTGAGAACCAATTGTCTTCGGATCCTCTTTGGTTTTCGTCGGGCACATAATCATTAGAATAGGGTTTTGGGGTGTTCTTTTAAAGGGATTCTTGAAGGGCTCTATAAGGGATCTCCTTCAAAACCCAAGGGTCGGAAAAGCCCGAAACCCGGAACCATAATCCCTGATCCCCAAGCCTGATAACCTAAACCGTGATCCCTTTAGCCTAAACCCGAACCTTATGCCATAGGGTTCCCGAGTTAGGTGAATCGGGTCGCACGCACCCACACACCCACCCACCCACCCACACACACACACACACGCGCGCAAAGACACACACCCGCACCCTGAACCATAAGCAACCGACTTGTTTAGGGCTCCTAAGTATGATTTCCTCCTTTTTAAGAACATGGTTGCCTCAGGAGACTTTGGCATCCCTGCGATTCGCCGCGAAGGCCCTCCGAAAGTTCGAGAACGGCCTCGCAAGCCTAAGTTAAGGACTTAGGGCTTAGGGCTTTAGAGCGTGTAGGTATTACAGGACTTAGGCTTTATAGGGTCTAGTGTTCAGGGCTTATTATCAGGCTTAGGCAGAAGCGTTTAGGACTAATATACAACCAACGCAGGATCCACCAATGAGGCCGTTGAGGACCCCTAGCTGTAAGAAGCTCCCATAGGTCCAGCCAGCAGGAGTTTCGGGAATCACAAGCATCGCCTCTGTTTCAGCCAGGGATTATGGTACATGCTACTGATATCTCGCTTTTGCAAACAGTTCAAGTATTGTGAAAGTAGCTGATTATGTATGGTATGGTCATTTCCACGTGAAATCCACTGCCGATGTTGCTATCGGCATCGCTACTTTCAGCGGCAGGTTCACGACTGCAACGTTGGAGTGGCAAGACGCTATGCAGACAGTGGAAAGGTTTGACAAGGCCATTCCGTCTTGCTTTTAGGGGGTAAGTGGGGCATGATCTCATCGAACTTTGGCCGCCAGTGGTTATCACCGACCCTCTGATGGACCCGAGCGCAACTCTTGGGGTAATTACTTCCTTTCATGTGGTCGCTTCTAAAAAAAGAGCAAAATCTCAACTGCCTTGATGATGGCGATACGGTTGATGGTATAAATCCTGCATTACCCATAATACGGAATATACGATAGTTTAGGGTCCGTCAGGTAATGCAGGGTTTATATCATCAACAGTAGTGGTGTTGATCCTAAGCCCTAAACCGTGATGGTGAAGATGATGTATTGACGCATCCATGCCACAGTCAATCAACCCGGGTTCTTCCACTCCTACAGATGTTCAAGCCTTAAACTCACCTTAGCCCCGGAATTCAGAGGTTTCCAAGGGCTTTGACCTTCAACTTGCCCCGTGAAAACTCTGAAATAATTTACCTGGAGACTTTCCGAACCCTAAACCCTAAAACCTGAACCCTAAACCCTAAACCGTTGCCGATTGGTATCTGAGTTTACCCGAGCAAGGAGGTCAACGAAAAGGGTGAACATGCGGTTCCACGAAAACTCGGGGACCCCCTCAGTTCTCCAAAACCCAACCTTTAAACTTTTTGGGTTCTTAGGTTTAGGGTTTAGGGATAATTTAGCAATAATCTGAAAGTTTAACCTGTTATTTCCCTGGCTTGTTGTGGAAGTAAGGTCCATGAACAAGTACAAGTGTAGGAGCGCCAATGCTCGTCACCATCCACGGTCCCAGCCCAGACCCCCAAAAGGATCTGAAAAATAGATCCCCTAATTAGGGACCCTAACTACTAAAGGGTACTTTATAGGAACCCCCTTAGGGGATCTATTTTTTAGATCCTTTTGGGGGTCTGGGTGTGCTTCAGGTTATGTAGGATGCAACGGTGTGAATGGCTGCAAGGCATAATTACCCCTGCATTCTGCACTTGCTATGTGGGTAGTTTTCTAAATTAGGGTCCCTTTTGGGGTCCTTTTTATAAGGCTGCCGTACTATATTGGGGACCCAAAAAGGGACCCTAATTTAGAGAACTACCCATGTAGGAAACCTATTGCGGCTGAGAGAGATAGGAGTTTCAGAGAATTTCAGAAGCCCTGCACGACACCCTTAGCACTGGGATCTGTCTCTCGCGCACACAGACTGGCTCACCCACAAACAATATGGAACACCTTATGATTGTCAAAACCCTCCCTAAGGGTCCATGTACCCAAATAGGATATACTTTGGCCTTAAAGTAGTCCCTATATAGGTACTTTGGGGCCAATGTATATACTATATATGAGTACATGGACCCTTAGGGCCTTACATATTCCAGAGGACCTCGAAGATGTCTAGCCGACCTGAACCCTCAACTCAATTCCTAGGTTCAGTCACCTTGTTACTTGTTACTTTTCAAATGTAAGAGACTAACCACTAAGTCGGTTCATCCAGCAAATTTGAAGGTGCTGCTTTTCAGACTCAGAGGCCCGGGGGACTTAGTAAGTAGGTTATAAGTAGAGTTATAAGTACCCTAACTGGAGTTACACCAATTATAACCCTACTTAAAACCGACTTACTAAGTCCCTTGGGCCTCCAAGTAGGGTTCAGGTAGGCTCGGGCCAGATCTCGACGCGTTTCGAATCGCCAGGATGGGCGCCAGTTTTTTGGACCCTTGGCTGAGAGGGTACGGCATGTACAGCTTTCGTTGTTTAACTTCCTGGAAGAAATGCTGGGCCTGGCAGAATTAGCAAAAGCTCCACAGCTCAAGCCATGAACTGTAAGCATAAGTTTGCTTATCCTTTGCGGCAAGAGTGCCGCTTCGACAGAGGATGTCTCATGAACATTCTCGACAAGTTTGCAAGAAGTCGCCCTTATGAGAAGGTTCCTATAGCACACACTTTTCTTGGCCTTGTTAGCTGTCGCAGCTTCTTTGGTGTTGTGGGTACCTTTGCTGCCTCTTTTCTGTCGCGAGAGCTGCGCTCGCAGGGTTCATGGATACATGCAGGCCACGTCGTGAGCGTCCTCGAAAGCATCTGTAACCTTAGCCCCCCCCACTGACGCTGGAGCAAGAAGTGTCTTGGACATGGTACCCTAAACCCTGAAACCCTGAACCACAGGCTTGCCTTCTCAGCATTTTCTGCAGGAAACTGAATTCGAGCTGAATTTGTTGCCCGCTGCTTACTGTCCCTGGCGTGCCTGATTTCGCTGCTGCTGCACTTTGGGGCTCAGAGTTGTAGCTCTTGCTGTCACATGATAAGCACAATCACGGTAGCGGATTGAAGGTTGGACAGCAGCCACATAATGCATGCATATTATATATATATATATATGTATATGTTGAGAGGGAGGGAGTATTTTTGTATTTGTTTACTTAATCATTTTGCTGGTTTATCTATGTATGTTGACATTTGTGGATAGTGTTGAGGCCTAAAATAGTCGGCCCCCGACCATTTCCGGGCGGTTTGGTTAGTATCTATAGTCTCCATTGTAGTTCCTTGCTGGGATACCTTATAAAATCCTTAATATATTTATATATATATAAACGGTTAAACCAAGAAAAGGAACTACAATGGAGACTATAGGTATGTTACATGTGACCCCCTCGACCTTGGTTCGGTAGATTGGGGGAGTGGGTTGGCTTGGGCCTACCGGGGCGCAGAGGAGTTGGTCGTTTCCCTTTGCTTGGGGTTGTGATTTCGGGTTTTTAAAGGTCAGGGCTTTGGGTTGAGAAGGTTATGGGGTTTCCGTGAAGTGTTCGCTTGGTATTCAGTATCGCAAATCTTCAGACTGCCACTGTTATGGCTACTATTCCTATCTACATACTGCTATGTTGAGTGCTGTATCTTATGGACAGTGGTTTGTGCTATTTAAACAATGCATGCCATGCCCACAGCATATATAACCCCCAAAAGCCTGATAGCGGAAACCCTTGAACCAAGCCGATACGGTATGCCGCTGAAGAGGTCAGACCTCAGCCAACCCTCTTACTTCTTACTTCACACAGATACCAAGTAGAGGCCTATCAGAATGAAAGTGTTGTGATTATATGTTGGTAGCATATGCTCAAAACTACGACGTAGACTACAGGGGGACAACTAGTTTTACTTCTAGGCCCTATACACCATCTGCTGGCGTATTCATATTCTGCGATATTCTGCGGTTGGCGGCGCAAGGTTAAAGGTTTTCTTTGTTGGGGGTTTCAGTTTGAGATATATGTGCCATTGGCCGAAGGTCGCGAAACTAGAACCCTAAACCCTCAACCCTAAACCCTAAACCGATTCGTCGGTTCCCAATTAACCAGCAAGCTGTAATGCAGGCTGAAACCGGCTTTCACTTTACGAGGCTTACTATTATGATCACTGTTATTCAATAAAACTGACTAAGGGACAGGGTGTTGCTACTTAGTCAGGTTTCTGTATTACAGTTTAGGTCCATTGCCTCGATCTGGTGCAGCAGCAGACCTGTTTTTTGTGTAGGGCTCGCCGGCAAAGATGTCTCATCTTCGTCGTAAGCTTCAGAATATTAAAGCCTAAACCTAAACCCTAATAATATGGCTAGACCCTTAAACCCTAAGCCCTATACGATGACGTTCCGTGAGCTGCAATGCATTCCTTTACGATGGTTCCCTTTCAGAGAGCCCTAGAGAGCCTGTGAGATTTTCAGTGCTGGAACTAGGTGACTCAAGACTCGCCCTACTCTGGCTATATACATGACTAGTTTGTTTTATTAGTAATGCTATCAATGTTCACCCTAAACCCTAAACCCTAAACCCTAAACCCTAATATGCAGAACTGAAACCCTACCTCCCAAACACCGAAAGCCTAGACTCGTCAAGCCTCAGACCCTATCAAGCCCAAGACCCTCATGGTTGGTTTTCCGTGTCATCCACGCAGACAAATGTCTTCCGGATTCCCAGCACTTGAAGCTAGAGCTGTAGTCGATAGATAACCTCGGGGCTCACACATACACACAACAGATATATAAATATGTATAGTATATATATATATATATATATATATACATATGGGTATGTATACACATGTGTACGCACACCTACTACAAAGGCACGCATGTGCGTGCATGTGCATGGATGTGCGCATGAATGCACGTCTACATGTATGTAGTCATGTCTGTAAACAAACTTATATGTTGGTATGTTTGTTCGATTGTTTGGGTGTTTTCTTGTGGTTTTGAGTTTGTTGCTCTTGTGTTGATTATGTGGCTGGTTGTTTGATTGGTTGTCTGTTTGGTTGATTGTTTGTTCGCTTGTTTCTTTGTATGCATCGTGGCATGCATGCGTGTATGTGCATACACATACAGACATACACACACACACATGTTCATGCGTACATGCATGCATACATTCATTCATTCATTCATTCATTCATTCATTCATTCATTCATTCATTCATTCATTCATTCATTCACACATACATGAACACATTATACACGCACATACATACACACATGCATACACACACACTCATACGCACAACACATACATACATACAAACATACATACATACATACATACATACATACATACGTACATACAGACATACATACATGCATACATGCATACATGCATACATGCATACATACATGCATACATGCATACGTACATACACACACATATACATACATACATACATACATACATACATACATACATAAATACATACATACATACATACATACATACATACATACGTGCATACGTACTTACGTACATGCTTACATACATACATACATACATACATACATACATACATACATGCATACATACTTGTGCAGGCACACACAGACATAGACATATACCTGTACATATGCATCCGAATCTGGGAGTCTACATGCACATATCCATATCTATATACACTTTTACACCTACATATACACAAGCTCGTTTTGTCATTGCATGTATGTCTGTATGTGACTTCGTTTGCATATGCATGCTTACAAGTGTGCGTGTGTAGTAGGGCAGGTGGTGGCTTCAACAACCCGAAGGGTCCAAGTACCTAATATATACTCTCCCAATATATATATATATATATATATATATAGTCCTAGATAACTACTATCCGGAACCAAAGTGCCTACTTATTGGGTCCTTTGGACCCCTTAGGGCAAGGGAGCAGCATGAGAAACAGCATCCTTCTGAGGCATCTGTCTGACACAAATTCGTTTACGCAAGAGATAGTCCTGCAAGCAATAAAAAAGCGGAACTCCTCTGGTTTCGTTTAGGGTTTTAGGGTTTAGAGTTTTAGGGTTTATGGATTAGGGTTGAGGGTTTTAGGGTACAAACTCAGATGCCTAACATCGATGCCTGAACACTTGGACAAAGGTTGTGGGCAGATTTTTTGCCAGTTACCCAGGCCCGATCAGCAAGTAATCCAGTTCAGCTTTTTGTAGGGTCTAGCGCGAAGGGCTTTGAGGAGCTTTAGTTAGAAGCCCAGCTGCCATGTACCGGCTTAGGCTTAGTTTACAATGGCTATCTGGAGACAGCAGAGACAGCAAGCGCAGCGACTATTTAGATCGGTAGCTTGGCTTCTAGTAGGCTTTTTCAATCAAGATGGACTTGTCAGGGATTGGTGCAGGGCTCTTGATTTCAGGTTCAGACGTACGGCACATGCAAACATGACGAAAGCCTTGGGTGAACCCCCTTGCTTCGGGACTGCTGTAGGCGCAGCATTTTTCTTAGTAGTCATCCATGTTTAAGGAATGGTTTCTGTAAGGGGGACTGACCTCCGGACTGCCTTCCGCGTACCCTACCCTAAACTCCAAGCTGTAAAATCCTAATTGCTACGGCCGCGGACCCCAAGACACTCTAAACCCCTGAGCACCTAGCCTCAAAGACTACAGCCCTAAACCGGTAGCATGTTGTGGCAGCAGCGAGTGCATTAGCTGCTCCCAGGCCGAAGTGCTTGGATCGGTATTCATAGGGCCGCAGAGGGTTTGAAAAGGAAGCCAGTGGTTTTTGGGCAATCCCTAGCCCCCCAGTACCTACTATATAGGGTACTACAGCCCCTAGGGCCCTATATGGTAGGTACCTGGGGGGTTAGGGAATGTTGCTCCCTTTTATCCTCATGGAGGCAGTAGAACAGCAACTTTCGAAAAAGGTTAGCAAGGCTGGGCCCGCTGGCATCGCCCCGGCGGCGGTGTGGAAACTTGGCGCCCAAGCGTACATTGCCCCACTGCTGCAACTACCGTACGTCATGCACCAATATGGAACTTGCCCGGGTATTCAGCTACCCGATCAGTGGACAGACGCATGGATCATCTGGGTAGTTGTCAAAATTATGATCCCTTTTGAGGTACCCTAAATAATAGGTGCCGTATTATAATAAGGATCCAAAAAGGGACCATATTTTTGACAGCCACCCATCTGGCTCCAAAGCCAGGAAAGGCGGCCAATCAGCCTTCGGAGCTGCGACCCATTGGCCTCACGACACCTGACAAACAGGTCCTGGCGGGTCTGATCAGCCCACCCACCGTGACCTTTACGAAGCGCTGCACCAATTCCAGGTGGTCGTCCGAGAAGTGGAACTCAGAAAGTACGGCTGTATTCTTCCAAAACGGCAACGGTTCTGCTTCGTATAGAAAATAGAGTCTGCAACTACCAAAACGATAAATGAATCATTCCTTGCCGATCCTGGTTATGATAATGGTGTATAAGATACTCAAAATGTAGAAGCCCGGTTCTAGCTGTTTAAGGCCCGCATATCTAAGCAGGCTGCACCCACGTACCCTTCCCACCCTCAACCCGAACGGCACGAGTGGCTACTCATACCACACCTGTTCTCGAAATCCCCCACGAAACTGTCTCCCCCGCAGATTCAGGAGCATAAACCCTAAAGCTCAACCCCCAGATTCCCCAGACTCTGGACACCAAAGCGTCACGCCGCCTTCGGCTGCAACGAAGTAGTCCTTTGCGGGTCACACGCGACTGGCTGCTGTTAAGGCCCAGCGGAAGAGTGAAGATGAGGGTTGCAAAGAGCTCGGGTGGCATCTCTTCAGCTTGAAGCGGAGCTGTCGAGCTTTCCGTTTGGGTTTTGAGCAGACTGGTGTGAGGCCCACTTTGGGTCAAGAGCGCAGGCAGGCCTAGCATGTATTCACAAGCCACAGACAGAGACTTTGGGTCCGGAGTGCAGGCGGGCCTAGAATTCTTTCAGCAGCCATAGACAGAGACATGCCAAAACCTGAAAATGTACCCCAGACCTGAAGCCCGAAAGCTCACACCACTGCCTGCAACGCTAATCCGCTCAACTTGAAACCCAGCGTTTCTGGATGTCGGTCTACCTGGACCCCAAAGAACCTTCCTTTTTAGGGACTTATATAAAGAAATCATAATAAGTAGCCCCAAAAAGGTAGGTTCTTTAGGGTCCAGGTAAGGCCACACTCAAGCAGAAGGTGTCGTGACCTTCCCGAGCCATCAGTAGCCTAAGACTCAATCACTAATGTAGAGGCCTTTTAATAATAATAATAATCATAATAATAATAACAATAATTCGAATAAGGTTTTGGGGGGGTTGATTATTATGATCGTGTAATATACCCCCAAACCCTATTCTAATTATTGAGGCCCCTATATTATTTTTGATGCCGGTACTCTCAGTTCTTCAACTGCTTTGGTCCTCTCAGAACAGAAGTCCCAAACGGTTTCGGGTTTAGGGCTTAGGGTTGAGGGTTTCGGGCCCTAACCTAAACCCTAAATCCTAAACCCTAAACCCTAAACTGCAACCTTTAGACAGGCACGGCGATGGCTCTGCTCAGAGGCGTTTTGGTCGCGCGCGGCTCAGTCTTAGGCTGTCGCGACCCTGCCTGAAACTAACCCACTTGGAGGATCATGGGACTTAGTAAGTAGGTTATAAGTAGACTTATAAGTACCCAAACTGGAGTTACCCCAATTATAACCCTACTTATAACCGACTTACTGGGTCCCCTGGGCCTCCAAGCAGAGACTCCAATATCCCTGAATTAGGATCCCTACTATTACTATGATCTAAAATCTAAAGTATATTCCTTAAATAAGGAATATACCTGAAATTGTAGTAGGATCCCGAATATGAGTTAAAGTATATTCCTGAATTCAGGGATATTGGGGTCTCTGGGAACATCGAGCCCCGACCACAAGCCTGCTAACATACGAGACTGGCATATTGATAATATGGTTCTCGCGTATGTTTTACACTGCACTTATATACCTTGGGATCCAAAACCTACTGTTTTCGGGTTTATATGCCCTGCTATAATGAAGTGATCATATCCTCTTATTTCGTAGTCTAGCACCTTTGCTTGTATTCAGAAGGACGGTCGTCCATAAGGGGTCCTGCTCAGATTCTAAGGGGGGGGTGCTGATTTCGGCTCATTGCAAACCCACAGACTCCAATATCCCTTCATCAAGGAATATACCTAATTAAATTGCAGTAGGATCCCTAATATGATTTAAAAGTATATTCCTTGATTAACGGATATTGGATGCCCTGGGAAGTCATCGGGCCATGGGAGCCCTTAGGTATTGTTGCTGCTGAAGCCACACATCAGGTTGTAGTTGTGACCTGAAGCAATTCCTCAATGTCGAGCAGAAACACAGAGGACATGTTCCTCAAACACCTCCGAAACTTTCAAGCCCCTAAACCTATGGCAACCTAACGAACCAAGCCCGATGCCCTCAGACTCATACGCCCAAGCCCTACCCTAAGGCTCACGATTGCAGTGAGTAGCAGTACGTTTGTGGTTTGGCTGCTGGCTGGAAGTTGTTATACGAGACTCCAATTCAAGGGTCCAGATGCTCAAAGCTCAAAGGGTAGGGTGTTAGGTATCTGAACTCAAGTACCACTCGTTTGGAGTCAAGACCCTTCAGTTTGGGTACTTGATGGTAGGTGGCTCATGTAATGTAGCTTTCTTGCACAGAATGAGGCCAGCGCCAGCGTGGCGCTGATGCTTGTCGGAAGCTGGACTCCAGGCACGTGCCAGGGGTAATTCCTGTGGGGTGTGAAGGCTTACCCTAAAACCGAAACCCTAAACCCTAAATCCTGAGTTTTAAGGGTTCATTCATCCCTTAGCACCAGGCCCTAGACGGAACTCCAAGCTCTAAACCTCAGACCCTAAACCTTAGCCGTGTTGCTGAGGATCTCTACTGGCGTTCAGTTGTCAAGACCCGGGGGGGCCTAGGAGAGTGTCGGATGAGGATCTCGCTCCTAATTCCTCAGGTTCGATGTGCCTGCATCGTATATACTCAGGCCTTTACAGGGTTCCTACATGGGTAGTTGTCCAAATTAGGGTCCCTGTTTAGGTTACGGCACCCTTACACCAGGACCCCAAAAGGGAACCCACCCACAAAAACACAATTGAGAACTACCCATATAATAAAGATATAGTATAAGGCCAAAGTACATACTCTTCAGGTACCATGGAGCCTTAAGGAACAACCTCTATGTCGAAACATGAGAAGCCCTTGGAGTGTTTATGGTGCCTAAGGGTTTCGGTTTAGGGTTTTTTTTTACGTCTAGGGCCCTACCAGTAGGGTCTTAGGGCTCCGGGTTTAGAGTCTAGGGCCCTAGGGTCTTAGGGATGCGGGTTTAGAGTCTAGGGCCCTAGGGTCGTAAGGTTCCGGGTATAGAGTCTAGGGCCCTAGGGTCTTAGGGTTTAGGGTTCACGGTTTAGGGTTTAGGGTTTGGGGTCAGGGTTCAGTGTTTCGGGGGTTTCTGAAATGTTGCAGCGGTTTGGATTTCAGCTTGTGTCGTTCTATTTGGCGTTGCATTGCATCCGGCAGCTGGTAGCTTTCGCCCATACGGATGCTATACTGGTACCGTTCGAGATCTATACCCACAGTCCCCTTTTCTGGTTCCCTTGTAGGGTTCTAAAAATATAACTGCTTTAGTCACGAGGAACTACGATATAGACTGTAGGTAGGCTCAGGACCCACCAGCCTCAGCAGGAATGTGAATTTAGTCAGCAAGCCGGGCGTAAGTCACAAATTTGATAAACCGCCTCATGTAGTTTTCTGCTAAGGTTTTCTACACCTGCCAACCCGCTCTGTGGGGACATGTTGCAGGCCACAGGCTATGTTGGTGTGCCCCCTTGCAGTGGAATTGCTTAAGTTTAGGACGTCGCATCAGGTTTATCTTCCATAACCTACTTTTTGTAGGGTCCCTATTAAATTCCCTGTTGGGGTTCATGCAACAAAGTGGCTTATGGTGGTTGAAAGTAGGGCTGAGGATCCGAAAAACCAAGCGAAGCCGAGCCCCGCGTTCAAACGTCCAACTGACCGATCTTGGACCCCTCTAGCTATTCAGCCCAAATCTGCTCCAGGGAGCATGGGTGCAGGGCATAGCAGCTTAGCTTCGAGTTCGGGTTAAGGGTTTAAACAGATATCACACTTGTTTGTCTGCTAGGGTTTGTTGGTGTGCAACCCTGCAGACGCCAGGCTTCCTGGTCCCGGGGCGTTTGTCGAACCCCACGCAGCCTCGCATTGGCGCTCCGCTGCGCAAGGAGGTGGAGATGGCATTGGCAATTACTGTAGGGGCCTACATAGTTACCAATACTATTTTGGGAGCTCCTTTATATAATTAGAATATAATGGGCCCCCAAGACCCTATTAG
Source organism: Symbiodinium sp. CCMP2456 (assembly GCA_905221635.1). Taxonomy (NCBI): domain Eukaryota; class Dinophyceae; order Suessiales; family Symbiodiniaceae; genus Symbiodinium; species Symbiodinium sp. CCMP2456. Next base: position 93,630 of record CAJNDV010001114.1, read on the forward strand.
GATTGGCGCAAGCTCCATGATATAACTACGGCTGTAGAATCCTCTGGGCCCATGGGATACCAAGACCGAGGTACTTGGGTTTAGGATAGTAGAGATTGTATTCGGGAGAGTTGATGATTGCCCAGAGACTCCAATGTCCCTTAATTACGGAATATACCTTAAAACTTGTAGTAGGATCCCTAATATTATCTAAAGTATATTGCTTAATTAAGGGATATTGGAGTCTCTGGGTGCTTGGTACTTGGAACCGAAGGACCAAACCCGATGAGCCCCGGCCCCTTATCAGCTCTCTCCAAGACATCGTAAACGGTTATGGGTCCTCTGGGCGTCGTAGAACCCAACAGCGGTTCCTAAGGTCACCTGTGTTGATGGCCTAAACCCCTAGAAACTGCACCCAAAACCTTAAACTGCTAAACTCCTAAACCCCGCAAACCCTCAACCCCTAAATCCCTAAACCCTCAACCCCTCAACCCCTCAACCCCTAAACCCCCAAACCCCTAAACCCCCAAACCCCTAAACCCTCAACCCCTCAACCTCTGAACCCCTGAACCCCTAAACCCTAAACCCTCAACCCCCAAACCCCTAAACCCCCAAACCCCTAAACCCTCAACCCCTCAACCTCTGAACCCCTTCAACCCGAGCACTGCAAAACGGACCCGAAGCCAAGCAGCGGCTTTTGGGGTTTAGGCCCTGGGGTTTAGGGTTAAGCGTGTGGGGGTTTACGGTTTGGGGGTAAAGGGTTTGGGGGTATGTGTACGGGTTGAGGGGTTTAGGGTATACGGTTCTGTTTGTAGGGATTTAGGGGTTTAGGTCTATATAGGGGGTGTAGAGTTGCTTGTGGAGCCTCCCTGCTCTGCGTGTCCATATCCCCCACGTGCGGACGTATCTCATTCACTGCCATTCCATATTGTGTTACTTATCTAGTGGGAGAGCTGCAAAGCTTTTGGCCGTATATATTTGGTCTATCTCAGCCAGTTCGGATATTTTGGGCCCGGCGATGGAAGAAGAGAGTATTTGCAAAAACTGGAAGGGGGCATGCTGAGACAAAGCGGGGGGACTGCCGCGCAACCTAAACCCTAAACTAGAACCCTTAGGATCTCTAGCTTACTGTAAGGGGTTTAGGGTTTAGGGTTTAAGGGGTTTAGGGCGACTTGGAATTCTTTTACCAGGAATTCCAGTTCACCAGGCCGAATTACCCTTGCCGCTGGTGTGCCTGCACCCCCAGAGGGCGGGGAGTGCTGGAACGACTTTCACCAGAAGACACCCCAAGGGTCCAAACGACCCAATAGTCAGGTACTTAGGTTTCGGATAGTAGTTATGTAGGTTACTGATTGGGAGAGTATATGATTATTAGGTACTTGGAGCCTTGGGGACAGGTTCGAGAAGGACCACGCTCACTCCACGCCAGCTGCAAGCCAGGCTGGAGCACCGCTCTTCCAAGTCAGCAGCTGCAATGCCCTGGCTTTTAGGTTCATGGGTAGTTATAAGTGGGGTTATAAGTCCCCTAAGTAGGACTATAATGTAGAGTTACCCTACTTATAACCCTACTTATAACTACCCATGAACCTCCAAGTGGCTTTGAAAGCTAGACCGCCTTCATGTCCTGGACCACTGCGTGTTCTGCCAATCGCAGATATGCCAGGATCAAGGGACAGCAACATGAGTTGCCTGCATGCCGAGATCCAAGAGATCTATGAGGAGCTGGGCATTCCTGGAGGCACGAGGTTGCCGAACTTGACACGGACATCTGACCTTGCCAGTGGTGGCAACGAGTACCCACCCTTGCCTGGAACACCAGAAAGGCAGACGAATCAGGCATTTCCTGCCTGTGGCTGTGGAGCTCGCCAGGAGGTACAGTGTCTAAGCTGCACTATCACTATGAAGCAGCGAACCTTTGACCCTAAATCCTGCACCCTGGGTTTAGGGTTTAGGGTTTAGGGATGTTAAACCATGAGCCCAAGACCTCAATCTAACATGCAACACATTAGGCCTAAACCTGCAACCTTCGAGTCCTGCAGCCTGCCAGACGCCTGTAGTGTTCAAACCATAGGCCGCCCTCCAGGGCATCACACGGTTGTGACGTTCAGGTGTGGGGTGTAGGATTCAGGCCTGGTATTAGTACCCATAGGCCCTAAAAAAGTTCCTTTCTGGGGTTCATATATAGAATCCTATTAAGGTAACCCCAAAAAGGAACTACTATGGGGCCTATGGGTATGTAGAAGTTATGGTATTGGGTTCGGCAGGGTCCAGGATGAAATTTTGAGGGTCTTATTTATATGACGACTTGCCGTTCATGCTGCTCCTCTGTGTTATTTATAGCAAGAAGGATAGATAGCCTCAAGCCACCCGAAAACCCTGGTCAAGTTGGTTTAGAGTTTAGGGTTTAGGGTTTAGGGTTTAGGGTTTAGGGTTTAGGGTTTAGGAGTTATACAGCCCCCCAAACCGGATCGACCTGTAGTACGAAAACAGGCCGACCAAAACAGGCTTATGCAATTCACGATATGGGCAGTTTCTCTAAATTAGGGTCCCTTTTTTAGGTCCCCAATATAGTACGGCAGCCTTATAAAATGGACCCTAAAAGGTGACCCTAATTTAGAGAGCTACCCATATCAAGACCCTACATGAGGGGGTCTGTGCTGCCAGTTGCTCCCCGTGGACACTCCCGAGAAGGCGGTGCCCTATGAGCCCAGCCGGGTAGAGAGGCAGGCAGCCCCCAATTAGCAGGGTTGTTTCGGGTTTAGGGTTTCGGG
>CAJNDV010001114.1:130154-146582 GCA_905221635.1 Symbiodinium sp. CCMP2456
TTATAAGTGGGCTTATAAGTAGGGTAGCCATACTTACAACCCTAAACCCTAAACCCTAAACCCTAAACCCTATACCCTTTTTAGGGGACCTATATACCCACTCATAATTACCCATGCACCTCCAAGTACAGCTTCGGCTGATGGGCGATTCGGGCACTAAGCCGCTCTAAAATGCCACAGCTGCAGATCATGTCTCAATCCACAGTAAGGCTTTCTCATCGCCTGTTATAAGTTTTTCGTATGTATTTCTATAGACATCTACAGGTGTCCATATCTATGTAGTTATCTATATATATATATATCTTTCAAGCTGTATTGGGATCCTGTCAATACAGTGTCCGAGACCCTCGCCCTGCACCGCAAAAGCTTCGAAACTCTGGAGCTCGCGTAGCCAACAAGTCCCTAGAACCCTTATGGGAACCTATCCTAAAACCCTAAACCCTAAGCCCTAAACCCTAAACCCTAAGCCTAACTCGGAAGCCCAGAAGCAGCTCTCAGAGGATCATGTTTTGTTTTTTTAAATAAATGCCTTGGATATACCGTATTAAACTAAACTATATCATACTGTACTATATTATATTATAGACTGCTAAAATATAGTATACGATTTTGTACTCGACTTTACTATCTTATACGGTAGCAAACTGTATTATAATATACTATGTACTTGTAGTATAACAAAACTTTCAGGTGGCGGCCACTGTGGGCATGCTCGGACCAGAAGCAGCCCGTGCACGCCTCGACGGAGCGATCTGGGTGGAGGGGTTAGGGTTTTAAGGGTTTAGGGCCGTTTAGGGCTTAGGGTTTCGTGGGTAGGTGGACTTCGGGTCTGCGAACGGGGTTGACATAGCAGTCTCCCTCCGTTATGCTTCCTTTTGTAGAACTGTAGTAACTATAGTATTGGCTCATAAACTTCCCCAAACGCCTGTTCTGCATACTACTGCCCCTAGACCAGGGTTTTGGGTTTATGTTTTAGGATTTAGAGGTTTCAGAATGCAAGGGATCCTTTAAAGAGATCTTTAAGGGTTTAGAGTTTAGGGTTTGGGATTTAGTAGGGATTGAGCAGGTCAGGACCACAGAGAAGAGTCGGAGTTTTGTTGTAATATAGCGGCCTTAATATTTATGTATAGTATTATGGTGGATCCTTATTATAACTCTAGTATAATGTACCCCAAGACCCTATTCTAATTATTAAAGCCCCCACATTACCGTCTGCTGTGGTTCCTCAATTTTGAAGATGTACAATGTACAAGCTGCATCGCAATTGTCCGGGCAACCGACTCCCCAACACAGCGGAGTCCTCCGCCCTGAAACCCAAGCAAAGGATCCACGAGCATTGCCTATAGTGTCCATTGTAGTTCCTTTTTTCGGTTTAACCAGTTATATATTAAGGATTTTGTGAGGTATCCCCGAAAAGGAACTACAATGGAGACTGTAGGTGGTGTGCCATGAGCAAAACCTGTCAAAGCCACATCTTGCTGGCCAGTGCTCTAGCACTTTAGGCTCATAAAGTTCCGGGTTCTGAATCCTCATGCATGTTAGACTTTCGCATGCAGAAAGCTTAGGACTCGCCCTAAAGTCGTACGCATAATACGCAGCCTGCACAACGTCGCAGGAGTTGGCCTCAACCAACAGCAGACAGAGCTGCTGCTGCTCAGCTGGTGATGGCTTGGAAGAAGTTTTCCTTTGTCAAGGATACCGAACATCAAACTTCAAACAAGAGCCCCCGACTGAACCGCACCTCGCATAATCCCAATGGGGCTGATAGACCAAAAGTCTTGTCAATGTGCTAACAACGAGATGCTGAGGTAATGAACACCTCATAAAGTCACAATTACTGTTGTCGACGCCTTTTTCCGTCGTATGTTGTTTAAAACACAAGACAATAGCACGGGCTTTTCCAGCGTGAGAAAACGTGGTTCAACTATTTACAGACATTCACAGGTCATGTGCGACCAACAGAAAAAGGGGCACTTTCAAGTTGTCTTCTTCCCCGTCACCCCCATCATTCGTGTTATCCACATCATGTTGGACATCACCTTCGTCACCACCATCATCTTGCAGCCCAGTATACAATATATATATATATATATATATTATATTATATAAAACACAACCCTCGCGACGAGCCCTGAAACTCAACGATGAGGCCCTAACAACCGGAAAACCTAAATCCAGAGCTCTGACCACTGGACCCTCAAAACTAGCGAGCTGAACTTTGCAACCTTAACCAAATGTCAGCGTAAGGACCAGCTTCACAAACCTCAAGCCGTAAACTAACCCCTAGGCCCTGTAAGCCTGAATGCATATACATACATGCCCCAGACGTTCATAGCAAGTCTTGTGCAGCCCCAAATAAAATTTGGCGCGAGCAGAAGGCTTGTTTTTCCAAAATAGTATGTCCTTCAGGGAACGATAAATGCAATGCTTAAAGATTGAACAGCCTCCAAGAAAAGCCAATAAAGCCCCACACCCGAAAACCCCAAACCCTAAGCCCCAAACCCGAACAAGCCTAAACCCGAAACCCTAGAAGCCCAAACCCTAACGGTTTATACCCCAAGATAAAACCCTGAACAACAAAAAACTGCGAGGCTCCGGGGACTACCAAACCTCGAAGACCCAGCCGTTGTGTGTCCGGAGTTCCTCGGGCTGCAAGCAGAGAGGTAACTGGTTTAGGGTTTAGGGTTTAGGGTTTTGGGTGGGGTTGCATCTGGTCTATGTTGTTTTATAGGGCTTTATTGTGTCTTATGGTGCAGTTCCACAGTGTTGTGCTTTGGGTGCTAAACTTCATAAGGGTCTTTACTGGTCCTAGTCTTTAAGGGGCTATTCAATGGGGATTATGAACGTCCCTTCCCGTTCTATTGGGTTCCTGCATGGGTTTCGGGATTGAGGTTTCTGGTTTAAGGTTTACTTGGAGACTCAGGGGTAGTTATAAGTAGGGTTATAAGCAGGGTAACATTACTTGTAACCCGCATTAGGGGATTTATGACCCGCCTTACAGCTACCCACGAACCTCCAAGTAAGAGTCTAGGAATTAAGTAGGCGTTTGCCGCAAGTGGCCAGTTCGAGTCGGAACGAACCCTAAACCCTAAACTTGCAAAGCGCGCAAGATGACAGACCAGGGCAAGGTGAGCTCACACTAGGCCTCCAGTTGCCTAGATTACGGGATATGGATCACATTTCATCATGTATGTAAAACTGCAAGAAATATACATATACACTATTGTTCATACATACACATGATTATAACTCTGTAGTAAAGGGACTGCTGCCACACAGGTTTTTCACACGGCACGGCGCTACATCTGCAGAAGCAAAAGGCGGCTACGACGTGAGCACCCGTCCCAGACAAGAAGACCAAGCATGATCCAAAATAGAGGGGGCCTTAATAATGACCTATACCTATACTTTTTTTTTTTTTGCGGGGGGGGGTTATTTATTATTATTATTATAGTATAATAATGGGCCCCAAAGCCCTATTCCAATTATTAAGGCCCCTACATTAATCATCATGAATCTAGGGTTTGGGGTTCAGGGTAGTTTAGGGTCTGTATGGTGTAGGGTCCATTGTCCTTCCTTGGCTGTGCCAATCTTTCTCCGTAGGATCGCAAACGTTAAAAGACACAAAAAAAGAACGAAAACGGAGAACGTAGGCTCTGAACCCTGATCCCTAAAGTTTTAAACCTCAAGCCTTATCTAGAGTTTCTGGAGAATCTCATGTCTGCCGGATTATGTCCCGGCTCACGCGAGTGCAAGCTGCTTCTTCACTCTTTCATTTCTATCGGCGTAACACTTAGGCTGTGTAGTAGAATAGGTAACCTTTAACTTTTCTGGGGTACTGCAATCCCTCTATAACCCCAATATACCCCCGAAGGTTACCCTTAAATTCCGCCGGATACTGGACAAATAGGTAGGGGTTATATGGTTTTGGGGTTCAGGGTTTACAGGGCACATTTCTTCCGAGGATGCTCGTAAATCAGGATGAAGTCCAAACGACACCCAACACAAAACACCCAAACCATAAACAATATACATGCAGCACAAGAACATGCGAAAGGGTTCATTGCCTTAGTTACTGCTTGCATGGCAGGTTACGGCTTCTGAACATGCTCCAGGACTCTGGAAGGGTTCAGGGTGCTTGGAGGGTCGGGGGACTTAGTAAGTAGTTAGTTCATAGAATTATAAGTACCATAAGCCCAATTAGGATCCGTAAGTCGGGTACTTATAAGTCCACTTACTACCCACTTACTAAGTCCCCAGACTCTCCAATGGGTTAAGGATTCAGGGTATAGTGTATACACCTTTTTTTGAGGCCTGTAAGGCTTCGGGTTTCCTAGAAACCCAACTACCCTCGATTACCTATCGTCTCGTGTAGCTCTTTTTTGGGGAATACCTTATAAAATCCTTAATATATAATTGGTTAAACCCAAAAAAAGAACTACACTGGAGACTACTATAGGTAGGCCCTTAACCGTAAACCCTTAACCCCTAAACCCTAAACCCGAGTTTCCTAGACCTCCAACTACCCTCGATTATGTCTTAAATACCCACGGTGGAGCACCATGAAGGGCTCCTTTACATGGCACTTGGTGGGTTCCCGGGTTCTCCTAGCACTTTTCGTCAGTCGGGCGCCCTTCTGCCACGCCATGTCCGATGCTCCCTTAAAGGGACCCTTGGGGTTATATAGGGGCTTTATGAGACTATATAAGGGGGTATATATAAGGGTCATATAGGGTATTAGGCTTAGGGGTCCCTTCTGTAGACTCGGTTGGGTGCAGGCTGGCCCTAACCGACCCTGATTTGCGAAGGCATCAAGACAACAGCCGAAAGGTCTTTAAAGAGCCCTTTAAGGATTTATTGCCTTGAACCGGGAAGTCTACCTGTCTCAGGACAGCGTTAAGGAAATCATGATCAGGGCCCCAAGCATGTGAGTTTGGGTTTAGGGTTTAGGGTTTAGTTTGGGGTTTAAGAGACAAAGTCATGGAATGGTGACCACAAGCCTCCGCGAGCTTGAGGCTAGCTCTCTCTGACAGCCGTCAGGCTGCCAGCGACACGGATTAGGGCAGGAGGCGATGGCGTTGACACGGATCTCAGTCCAGCTAGAGCCAAAACTCGAACACATACGCACCCTGAACCTTAAACCTTAAACCCTATAAACCCTAGGCCCTAAACCCTCAGCCCTCAGCCGACAGTTGTTGCAGGAGCATCGGGCAGAAAACCGACCGGACGAACAGGGCGAAGGCCTGCAGAGTCCGTGTTCCGGCTTTGAGGTTTGGGATTTAGGGTGCAGGGTTCAGGGCACAGTCAGTTGTGCGGCTTTAGGGTTTAAGGCCCTTTGAGGATTAGGGTTTAGGGGGTGGTGGTTTTGAAACATTCAGTTTTTAACCCGAAACCCTAACTTCTTGGAGTTACTGGGAGTTTCCCAAGTGTCTGAAGCTACGGGTTGATGGGTTCTGTCGTTCCGTGTCTAAATAATACCCCTCTCTAAATCCTACACACATATAAACCCTCAACCCTAAACCCCCAAACAAACAACCCTAAACCCTAAACCCTAAACCCTAAACCCTAAACCCCTAAACCATAAACCCGGAACCCTAGATCTCCCAAACAAAAAACCCTAAGCCCTGTCGGCTTTCGATAGACGTTCCCTAAGGGTCCATGTACGCACATAGTATATACATTGGCCCCAAAGTACCTATATAGGGACTACTTCAAGGCCAAAGTATATACTATTTGGGCACATGGACCCTTAGGGGTTGTTGTCCGGAGCTTCGGGTTTCCACTGTTGGATCCACGGGCTCTGGAAATCGGCGACCTGTCGAAGAAGTGTCAAACCTCCAAAATCAGGGTAGTTAACAGTTCTTCGGTTTGGGGTTTGGGGTTTAGGATTTAGGGTTCAGGGGTTAAGGGTTTAGTTTTCGCACGGTGGCGTTTTAGGGCTTACAGTGTAGATTTAGACTGGCGCAGCGGAATGGACAGGATGAACTCCTCATTGGGTAGTGGAGTCTCAGAAGCGGCAACAAAGACTTCTCTCGGGGTCTCGATGCTGTGCAACTGGCACAAGGTTTAGGGAATTGGGTTTAGGGTTTTGGTTTTAGGTTTGGGGGTTTAACATTTAGGGTTTGGAGGTTCCCTTCTCGGATGCAGCATGAATCCTGCTGTGCTCTCTCAACTACTCTGGTCGTGCCTGCAAGACCTTTGAAGCCGAATTGATGACACCACTGCCTCAAAGACGAGATGATGCCTACAATAGGAGCCCTATACCCTTAGCTATGAATCCCGATAATATGGTAATTGAGCCATACGCCCTTTTGGGGTAGGTCTCCTCCTGATAAGGTGGGTCTTATCTGTCAACATATATATATATATATATATATATGTCACCATCGCATAACCCCCACTACATAGCCGATAGGGACAGCTGAAAACTGCTCGTAAAACTTAAATATGCAGTCAGGCACGTCAGGCTGGACAGCCTCAACATGCTTATGTAAGATTTAGTGTTTAGGTCTAGGGTTTGGATGGTTTAGGGTTTGGGATTTAGGGTTTATAGGGTATCGGGATGTCTGAAACCTGTGACAACCGAGACTTTGTGCTTGGCGATTCGGGCCTAGGGTCTGAAACACTCGGCATCAATACTGAATACCCTAAACGTTACCCTAGCTGCTGAGGGTGTAGGGCTTTAGGGTTGAGAGTTTAGGGCTTTAGGGTTTAGGGCCTTGCGATTTAGTGTTTACGGTCTAGGGCTTTAGGGCTTATGGTTCAGGGTTTTAGGGTGTAGGGTTTAGGGTTCCTAAATACAAGACCCTAAACCCTCAGCACGAATGCTTCTGCAGATGCGGCATGGCATCGGGCTATCCAGTTCGAATACGTACCCCGGATGCAGAGAAGTCTGGTGAATAATTGCCTCAGGGCCTATGCAATCAATTAGGGTTGAGGGTTTAGGGCTGCAATCATAGTACAGGGCGGGTGCAACTCTCCGTCAGCTGTAGGTGTTGATCTTGGAATTCGTGTTCAGCGCTGTGGGACTTGTACAAGGTTACTTTATTTGGGATGTAAGCGTTTTTAATTCATTCAGAGGTCTGCGGGTTAAAGGTTGTCTCGGGCTTAGTTTGATCGGAGTTGGACCGTTATATCCGGACACAGGTCTTCATCGGGAATGAACCACAGCCCACTCTCCAAGAATCTTGTGTGTCATGGCTTGGCGAAGCTTAAACCCGCAAGTCCCCCGAGAACACTTACAGGACTCCTACACAGCACCTTGAAAAAACCCGACAACATTAAAAGCCCTAACCCCTGAACCCTAAACCTCAAGCAACAGATCCGAAGCCGTTAGCCCCAAGCGCTAAACCTTAAACGCTGAAGCCTTGAACCCCGAACGCCTCGACCTTTTTTTTTCGACGGAACCCGTCAAGCAAATTCAAAGGAACCCTCCACGGAACGCATAAGGAATCCTCCAAGGATCCTTCAGGGGCTCCGTTAAAGCTCAAAGGAACCCTATCACCCTAAACCCTTAAAGGGGAGATGACTCCAAGCACCCTAAACCCTCATCCCCAAACCCGAAGCCCCAAACCCTAAACCCGAACCCTAAACCCTAAACCCTAAACCCGACCCCTAAACCCTAAACCCGAACCCTAAACCCTAAACCCAAATCCGAAACCCGAACCCTTTAAAGGATCCCTTAAAGGAGCCCGAAATAACGATCCCCACTTGGAGGCCCAAGGGGACTTAGTAAGTCGGTTATAAGTAGCGTTATAATTTGGGTAACTCCAGTTACGGTACTTATAGCTCTACTTATAGCCTACTTACTAAGTCCCCTGGGCCTCCAAGTAAAGGAGCCCGAGATAAAGATCCCCAGGAGCCCTTTAAGAGATACCTTAAAGGAACCCTGAAAGGAACCCTTTAATGGATCCCTTAAAGGAACCATTTCAAGGATCCCGTTAAAGGAGCCTGAAATAAAGAACCCTAAACCCTAAACCCTTAAGGGAGCCTGAAATAAAGATCCCCAGGAACGAGTCTTGCTGGGCCGTCGCCGGAACACGGCGACCATGCGCGAGTTGGAGATCCTCGGCTCTGGTCAGGGTTTAGAGTTTAAGGTTTAGGGTTTAGGGTTTAGGGATGAGGCTTTAGGGTTTAGAGTTTAGGGCTTAGGGTTTAGGGTTTAAGGTTTGAGGCTGAACGTAGGGTTTAGGGTTTAGCGCTTAAGGTTTGGTGTTGAAAGTAGGGTGCAAGGCAAGGTTAAGGGTTTAGGGTTTAAGGTTTGGTGTTGAAAGTAGGGTGCAAGGTTAAGGGTTTAGGGTTTAGGGCCCAGGGTTCAAGGCTTGGGGTTGAGGGTCTGGTCAGGGCTTGTTTCTCAAATTTTCTATAGGGTTGTCCTGCTTTGGTGGAGGATATAAGGGTTCTCTGAGGGGGAGGTTTGGGGTTTGGTTCTCCTCAAACCAGCAGAGGCAGCCGCAAGCTCAAACAGCATGAGGGCCGCGTCCAAGAGCTTATCGATGCACATTTCACATGGTGAAAGCGCGAAAGAGCGAAGCTGGGCAGTACTGGTGGTGTCACAAAGCCACCAAGCTATGGTGCTACGAGACGCACAGCCGGGACGGGGCATCACTTGTGTCTTGCTTCTCTACCAATGCTGTTGTCGAGAGCGAGCTCCAGTCATGGTGTCAAGCCGTATACATCGCCCTCAGAAGCAGGGCCGAGGACAAGGAAAAACAAGAATCTGAGGTGGACGTGATATCAAAATCTGCGTTAGACCCCACCAATAATAAGCAGTCCGTAAAGTTTCTTGTCTTCGTGTTGCGAGGGCTCAGGTGCCTGTGTCATCCGTGTTATGCTGAGAGCTTGACTTGCTGCTGTCCCAACTCGCCCCGCCCTCCTGTCCTTTTTCCCTCAAACCTTCTCAACAGTATTGTCGACTATCCGGCTTTAAGCATGGCTCACAGAGCCCGGCAGGGTGGAGTGAAAACTCGTGCCCATGAACGCCTCGCCCCCCCGAATCCCTGCCCAAACCCTTCCCACCGTGCGACAGCCTCAGAACACTATGAGCAGTATGCTCGCAATCGCGGCCACGTTGCCAAGCATCCTTCATCATTCCTTCATTATAAGGGGCCCCCTATCTGTGCAATAGAAAATGCCTCGAAGACCCCGAACCCTCACACAGCCCAGGAACCTCAATGCGCAGCGGAGGCAGATGCGCTTCCAGGGCTTTTGGTCCCCCCAGGTTTTCGGGTATACCTAAAACATTAGATGATGTACGGTTCAGTTTGTGCATGAAAACCACCATAGCCCACTTGTTGTACATAGTCCTAGTGTTCGCCCTGATCTCGAAATACATAGGGACCCTGCCAAGAAGCAGGAAGTGCTCGTGCAACACTGGTGTAGGCTAAAACATTAAATTACTAATTATCATGGTTATAGAGCCCCAGAAGTAGGATGTGTCAGTGTCGGTGAATACGAGCATTTGTCTCGCACCGCTGAACTCATTGCTGTAGCGTAAGACAAAGACAAAGTCTCTAAATCAAATGGGTTGGTGGTCGTTGGATGACAAAGCATGGACCCTCACACGAAATCACGTGAAGCCTCGGTTTGCCCTTCACGCAACGACTCGCGCATGGGTTGCTCTTCTTTGTGATGACAAGCAGTGGACCAGGGAAGGCCGTCTGCACGTTGAGCCTTCTTGCGCCTGGTTCTGCTTCGTCAAAGATTGCGCCGCGCGCTAAAGCTGGACCTGCAAGTCGTGTGGTTTCTTGCCGTCGACCTCGGGGAGGTGGTACCTACTCCCAAAGGGTCCATGTATTCATATAGTATATACATTGGCCCGAGAGTACCTATATAGGGACTACTTTAAGGCCAAAGTATCTACTATTTGGGTACATGGACCCTTAGGGACTGTGGCAGGGAGTTCTTGGCACTGCACGCAGTCGGGAACAGCGCACAGATCGTGGTGGCGAAGACGGAGGATGCGAAAGCCACGCTTGCGTGGGCGCTTGAGATCCCAGCGCCCACGCTGGAGAACCAGGTCAACATCCTCAGGATGGTGCAGATTGCCAAAAGGCTGAAGAAAAACACCGCAAAGGTGCCAAGATTGCCGTGGAGGATGTCTGGGCGGCACTCACCGAAAGCGTGGTAAGACCTGTTAGGTCCCATGCCCTGCTTGGAGGTTCCTGGGTGGTTATAATATGGGCTAGAAGTATAGCCCTGCTTGTAATCCTACTTATAACTACCCCAGACCCTAAACCTTTTAGGAACCCTACTGATAACTGATAACTACCCATGAACTTCCGAGTGCAGGGACGGCCAAGTGCCCATCAAAAACTGCCCGCGCTGCCGTCACCCCACCGATCGGGCCTCGCGCTCAGAGGGCTCAGCGTTTAGAAGGTTTAGGGTCTCCTCCTTGAAGGGATCTATTGGGTTTCAAGGTTCCTGAAAGGGATCGAGAGGGGCTTAGGGTTCCGTTACGGGATCCTACAGGGATCTATATAGGGGTTTAGGATTTCTGGTAGGTGTGTGATTTTTGTACATGGGAGGCCGTGCGCATCAACTGCGTCAAGGAGCACAAGCATCCAATGACAGGTGGGAAAGCCTTGCTAGCGCCAAGACACCATACATCTGTTGTTTTGAGGCACTGCCCGGCATGCCTCGAACTTTGGGAGGCAGTCGAAAAGCGTGATGCTCAGACCCTCCACAAGCAATGCCGGCGTCCCTCGTTTTTACAAGCATAGCTGTTCGGAAACTTTGTTGGCTACTCGAGAGACTACATTCGCATGCTGTTCGACCGCCGGAGCACTGCTACTTGGAGGCCCAGCGGACTTAGTAAGTAGGTTATAAATAGCGTTATAAGCACCCCAACTGGAGTTACCCCAATTATAACCCTACTTATAACCGACTTACTAAGTCCCCTGGCCCTCCAAGTAGGCAGGCACTGCTCGTGGCTGCGTCGTCAGGGCGCGAGGCTGCTGCTATGACTTGATATGGGGTTTAGGGTTTGGGGTTTAGGGTTTAGGGTTTAGGGCTCCGAAAACGGATGGCTCGTGCCATGTCCGAATTTCACCGTGTGCTGGCCGTGATTGCAAGAGTGAGCTCGCACAGGACATGTACGTAACGGGCATGTGCCAGGATGCATTGTGCCTGATTGCAAATGAGGCTCTACGGGGTTTTGATCGAGTGGCCTGTATATATATATATATACATAGACAGATAGATAGATATGTAGGGTCTGAACCTTTGGCCTAGGGTTTCAGTCTTATGGGGTTCCATACTCGGATCCCAATATTTGAAATCGGATTCTTGTGAAGATCGTTGCAGCCTGTATACGGTTTTCTAGCGCTGAAAGTGTTGGTCAAAGGAATGGGATCCTTAGCTCTGGCGGGTTGTTGATTGCACCGGGCCAGGTCTGTTTTTTAGTATAAGGGCGCTGTGGAAACTGGCGTTTCGAGCTGCTTGTACGGCCAAAACGGTTTAATGCGCATTGCCCTACCCTAAGGGTCCATGTACCCAAATAGTAGATACTTTGGCCTTAAAGTAGTCCCTATATAGGTCCTTTGGGGGCCAATGGATATACTATATGAATACATGGACCCTTTGGGCTAGTAAGGATCGATAGCGGGTACGGTTGCCTTACTGTTGCGGTAGAGACCGAGAGCTGGTGGCCATACCCTAAACCCTACAGCCCTAAACCCCTAAACCCCTAAACCATACTCAGGATAAACCCCTGTACCCTAAACCCCTGAACCCCTATACCCTATACTGCAGATGAACCCTGACACCTCAATTTTGGAACCTGAAAACCCGTAAACTTATAACCTTAAACCCTGGATCAACCCTAAAACCCTAAGCCTTAAACACCCTAATATAGGGGCCTTAATTAGAATAGGGTTTTGAGGCCCAGTATACTCTAATTAATAATAAGGAACCCCCGAAATAGTATGGGTAATTATTTGGGGCCCTACATTAGGGGCTGTAGAACTTGAGGATTTCAGTGTGAAGGATTTGCGGTTTGGGTTTAGGGTTTAGGGTTTAGGGAAGGTTAGGGTTTGGAGCTTAGGGGCTGCAGGGTGTGCTAGTAAGTGTCGGTTTACCCTAAAGTTCCTCAAGGTCCAAACTGACAACTGGATACTTGCGTGCTTCTGGTTAGGCTACAGCTACAGAGCTTCTGGACTTTCGGAGCTTTAACAGGGTTATGTGGCATTATGATCTTCAGGCTTGTCTTGCGTAGTGCTTTGCGAAGTTGTTGTAAATCCAAGATTCTGAACCCTAAACCGGGACTTGATTGCGGCTCAAGTGCTTTTTGTCAACTGGCCGTGTACAAGCACATACTTTGTGTCGGTGCTCCAAGAAAGGCAGCTTGTAATTCCTTGTATGAAGGAGGTGGATGAGGGTTGGCGGTGGTGACAGTTGGTCTGTAAGGGCACAACTCGTTGAAGTTGCCACGCCGTAATGCATTCAGGGGTTTCTGAGGTTTTGGCCTGCTGGTCTAGGGCTAAGGATGGAGAAGCTTGCCAAAAGATTGTACTTCGACTTCTGGTGGATAGAGGATTTCTCGTTTGAGTTGAGGTTGAGACAAGGGTTGAAAGCAGAGGCTTGAAGATGAACTTGGGTTTTTTGGGCATAGGGGTGTGGGTTGAAGGTGTTGGGTTCAGTGGAAGTCTTAGAATTTGCAAGCTCCTTTCATAAGCTCAGCCATCCTTACGTTCTTCCAAAACGCTAAATCCAAAAGGTCGTAATCCCCAGGCCCCAAACCCAAGGCCGATTGCCCCAATTGCTGCAATGCCGGAACCCGTCCCATCCCACCAGTGGTGCCGCCGAGGTGGATGGCTGCAACATCATGACCTGCACAATCTGCAGGGTGGACCGGGGTTTAGGATGTGGGCCATGGGGGCTTCGTTCAGATGTTCAAGTTCAAGTTTTAGTGTATGTTAGACCCTAAACCCTAAACCCTAAACCCTAAACCCTAGAGTGCAGGAGCAGATTGCGGGTTTGGGATTAGGGCTCGGGGTTACCAGCGTCCACCGAGCTACCTTCCCAGGTAGCGTTAGGGAGACCCCTTGAAAGAAGGGTCCCGACTTCAGCCTCTCTTAAAGCAGGGCCCTTCATGAGAGGGTCGATATCCCCAAAACTCCCCCTGATCCTAAGTCCCGTACCTTGTAACCGACCAGACGCTGAGCATAAGCCCTAAACCCTAAACCCCAAACCCTAAACCCTAGACCCTAAACCCTAGACCCTAAACCCTAAACCCTAAACCCTAAACCCTAAACCCTGCAATATCGAGACTTGATAAGCCTCCTTTAGCGGCACCTCGGGTGGTTTCCGAGAAAGGCTCCGACCCTGAAGTCATAAATCCTATAAAGCCATGTTCCAGGAATTCACCGTCTTTGGAAGTATGTGGGTTTAGGGTTTAGGGTTTAGGGTTTAGGGTTTAGGGTTTAGGGTTAAGGGTTAAGTATGTGGTACCACCCTAAATGATCCCTCAAGCGGAAGCCTGAGCCCTCGGCACTTGTTCGCCTCCGGTCTCTCCAGTCTTTCAGCCTGTCCGATGACGTACCTACGGAAAGGGCGGTACGAACAGATAGGGCTTGGCCTATATGGGATTTTCTCTAAAATAGGGACTCTTTCCAGGTCCCCCAATATACTACGGCACCCATATAAAAAGGACCCTAACAGGGACCCTAATTTTGAGGCCTGTAGGGTCAAAGATAAGCAGATAAGTTTAGCTACGGTTTAGGGTTTAGGGTTTTGGATTTTGATTTAGGGTCGTAATTGCTTCTACACTTAAACTGCTTGGATGTGGCCGTAGTACACCCTCGAATAAAAGTAGCAGAATCTCAAGCGTAGCAGTGACAACGGGTAACTATGGCTGTGCTTTTCCATGTTCGATTTGGCACTTTACTGAAGAGCCAAACATACTCCTACCCATGCGCCATGCGGTAGTCCCCATGCCCTAAACCCTATAAACCCTTAAAAAAAAATAAACCCTGAACCCTAAACCCTAAACCCTAAACTCCAAGCCCTGAGCCAAGCCCGAAGAAGCCGTTATACGGCGTCATGACCAACCTGTGGCACCTGACCCGGCAACTCGAACCTGACAACCCCAAAACCTCATAAACCCAAAAGCCTATCTCCTAAACGCCCAACGCCCTGAACCCGAAAGCCCCAACCCTTCTAGCACCCCCCAAGTACCCTTTAATGGAGCCCAATAGTGGGTATTTAGGGTACAAGAGAGTGTAGTTGGGGGTTGTTGGTAAACCCTAAACCCTTACAGAGCACTCCGAGGATCCCTAAAGAAACCTCAGTGAACCTCGGTGGAGGCGGAGTGGTGCTTCATCTGCGCGCAGGAGAGGCATAGGCTCGGGGTGTGTCTCTGGCTTGTGAAAACTTCGCAGGGTTTAGGATTGACGGGATCCATAGGGTTTCAGGGATTTAGTGACTAGAGTTTAGTGTCTATTTGGGTTAGGTTTGGACTTCAGGGTGTGGGGTACCTTATTAGGTTTAAGGCATAGCTCCACTCGAAGGTTTTAGTGTATGTACATAGAGTTCAATACAGGGTTCATAGCTTGCAGGGTTTTAGGGATTAGGATTTTGGGTACAGGGTGGGCTGCATCTGCCAATCAAGCAACGATCCCTGAACCCGAAGCCCTTCCACAAGCCTGCTGAAGCCGTGAAAAGCCTACAGACACAGATGTTGCAAAGCTGCCGCTGCAAAGTCTGAAGGCGTGTACCGAGCCTTAAGTGCTACCTGGAGTAGCAGCTGCATCCCTAGAAAAAGAGAATAGGGATTCGGTCTAAAAGAACTAGTTTCGCTGTGATGCCGAAAAGTATTGGTATGTATCCGTAGTTAGTCAACCTCCTGTACTAGCCACTAATTATTCCCTTATAAACGCTAAGCCCCAACCATCAGTGGTATTAGCGGACCTTCAAGGCTTCATGTCGTACTTCTCGATTCCCCCAGAACGTATACTAAACCCCAACATCTGCCTTACCTTCCCTGTAATGCTCGGTGGAAGTATATTTATTATCATTACCCATTTCCAATTCCAAGGGTTTTTCTTGGTTAGGTTGCAAGGTCGCTTAAGTACCAAGCCCCCCTAAATACCCTTAAAACAGACCTTATGGTCCTTATAACAGAGGCTGATCGGGCCACAATATAGGGCCCCCTTTTGAGGCTTGCAGGTAAACCCCGAACCCCTAATATAGGTAGACCCCTGCACGAAGGATTGAACGACAAGTTGTAGGATTCACGGTTTCGCGTCTATGTGAAGGCTGGTCTCGCCTCTAGAGTTCGGGCTATGCAAGACTGCATGGGGTTTAGGGTTTAGGGTTTTTAGGGTTTAGGGTGTAGGGCTTTTAGGGTTTAGGGTTTAGAGTTTGGGCTATGCAAGACTGCATTGGGTTTAGGGTTTGGGGTTTAGGGTTTAGGGTTTAGGGGTTTTAGGGTTTGGGATTTGCAGGAACTCCACATGCACTATATCACCCCAAGCCCAAGACCCTAAAGCCCAAATGCACGCCAACCCCACTTTGCAGGAACTCCAGCTGCACACATTATCATTGCGGCCAGGCCGAGGTGAGCCCGCAGAAACAGGATTTTGGGGCTTCGAGGTTGGCTTGTAGGGTTTGAGTTTTGATGTTGGGTGTTGGGTTTGAGAATCCCAAAGCCCTAAACCCTAGGGTTTAGGTTTTAGGGGTTTGAGGGTGTTGGGTGCTGGGTTTGAGGGCGATGCGTTTACAGAGATTCTCGGGCTCAGAAGTCCTAGGCTTAATGTAGATCCCTGACTGCTAAGCCGCCTTTACTTGAGGGCGCTTGTTATTAGGATCCCCAGTATGAAATCCCCAATCGAAGTCTACGTTATGGTATTTTTTCTCCGGGGTGTTCGGCTTTGAGCTTTTTTACCATAAACCCTTTATAAGCCCTATAAGCCCTGAACTCATTTTAGCCTTTACGGGGTTTGGGCTTCGGGTTTTCGGGATCAGAGTGCAGGGTATCAGGGTTTAGGTTTTTTTGTCGAGGTTTATAGTTTACGGTCCTTGAGACATCAGTTCCTTCGAGGGACCCAAAAGGGACGGTTTTTGGATTTTGTTTGAGATATTTGCGCTTTCCTCCAGCCTCGAAATGCCCGATAGCCCTGAACTCTAAAGCCCAGGAGCCCAAAACCCTACACGACCCTATAAACCTCTCCAAACCGTAAAACCCCCATAAACCACCCGCATACCCTAAAGCCCCAGACCCCACAAACCCCACAACCCTAGAACCCCTCCCCTTTTCAACCCTAGAGCACTAAAGGCCTGGACCCGACATCCTAAGCCCTAACACCCACTAACCCCCATAATTATTGTAGGGGCCGAAATAATTACTAAATCTATTTTGGGAGATTCTTGATTAATAGTTATAGCGCAGTATACCCCGAGAACCCTAGTCTAATTATTAAGGGCCCTATA
>CAJNDV010001114.1:147681-169660 GCA_905221635.1 Symbiodinium sp. CCMP2456
ACATACACACATACATGCATACATTCATACATACATGCATACATACATACATACACACATACATGCATACATTCATACATACATGCATACATACATACATACATACATACATACATACGTACATACATATATACTTACATACATACAAACATACATACATACATACATACATACATACATACATACATACATACGCACGCACATGCAGACATGTGTATAAATTGTATGTATAATTGTGTGTATGCCTATGCATTCGGGCATGATACGCAAATATACATATACATCTATACAAAAGGGGGACCATGGGAGTGCAGTGCACTCCCGCATCCCCACCCCCCGGACTCCCATATATACGAACGAATATGTGTATAGACATATATATATATATATATGTACAATTATACACATAAGCAAAATGTGTATACATTCATATTACACATATATATATATATATGTATATATATATATGTATGCATGAGTACATGCATGCATGGATGTGCATTATGTATGTATGCATGTATGTATGTATGTACGGACATCTATACACATGTACTATCGGCACCCCAATCCTTAGCTCCAGGTGCCGGGTCGGAGGACCGCGGCAGACGCGGCTCAGGGGGACGGCACTCCTACAGGTGGCAAGCTTTGGAACGGTGGTCAGGCTTTAGGATTTTGGGTTTAGGATTTTGGGTTTCGGGTTTAGGGGTTTAGGGGTTAGGGTTTTAGGTTTAGGATTTGGGGGCCGGAGCTCTTTTGGGGTTTCGGGTTTGGGTTGGGGTTTAGTGGGTGCTTTTATCAAGGCTCCTCCCTTCTTTAGGGTCTGACATTTGGGCCTCTCATTTCTGAAGCTCCCGTACTATAGTGTTTAGGTTTTAGGGTTGGGGTTTAGGATGTGATTGTCGACAAAAGCCATCGCTTGGTCACCCATTGGATAGGTAATGTGGCTTCTAGGCAAGCTTGAGACGCTCACGTTCAGGGCTTGGGGTCAGTTTTCACAGTGCTATCGACCTCTTGTCTTCTGACCTTTGCGAGTCGCAAGGACCTGAAACAAATTTTCGCGGTTGTTGCAGTTAGATTACCAAGTACTGTGCTTGTGTTTTGGTTGAGAAAGCCTGGGCAGGTTGTCATTGTTTTACACTTGTAGCCGCAAGCGAAGCACGCCATTTTACACCAAGTGAGTGGGCTCTTAAAAGCCAATGTATAGGATCCCGGAAAGGAACTGTTCATTGAACATTATACAATCAACCCTAAACCCCTAAACCCTAAACCCTAAACCCTTTTAACTGTTCAGGCCTCCACGCTTCAAGGAAGCCTTACCGGAACCTTTATATAACGCTATTCTAGGGTCCCTTAAAAGAACCCTGAAACCCTGTAGCTTCCTTAAAGGACCCTTTCAAAGAACCCTTATGGAACCCTATTCAAAAATTATTGACGCCTCTATGGTAGTTAGGTTGAAACCCCAAACCGAAAACCCCTCCGAAAACCCTTAAAACCGTAAACCCTAAAACACATCCAAACCTAAAGCCTTTTAAACCCTAAACCCTGTAAACCCCTTCAAAAGCCCCTAAAACCCTAAACCCTAAACCGTGGGAGGCAGATCTGTCTCTTCGTCCTCCTCTTCGGGGTCTCCTCCGGTGGTTCGGCCCCTGGGTTCTAGGTCGAGTTTTGAAAGGCTTAGCGTTTATAGAGTTTTAAGGGCGTACGAGGCGTTTTCAGGGACCATAAGGTTTATAGGGGTTCATAGGGTTTGTTATTATAAGCTTATTGGGCTTTTGGGTGCTTGTAGGGTTTTGGGGGGTTTATAGGGTTTACAGGACCCATAGGGTTTTATAGGATTTATAGGGTTTTTAGGGTTTCTGGGGGTTTGTAGGGTTTGTAGGATTTTTGTTGGCCTATAGGGGCTTATATGGGTTTGCTTGGAATTATAGGGGTTCATAGGATCTATAGGGTTTTTGGAGGGTTTATGGGGTTGTTAGAGCTTATAGGCTTTATAGGGCTTATAGGGCTTATAGGGTTTATAGGGTTTATGTGTTTAGGGTATAGGGCTTGTCGTTGTGCGTTTAGGAATTCTGTCAGTTTGCTTCTGGAAAACGTAACAATCAGAGACTGCCAATGCTGCGTGTTCTGCTTTGGTCGGCTGCCATGGCTGTAGCAGCTGCTCATGCTCCGCTTCCGGAAGCAGACTTCAAGGTGCTGCAAGATGCTGGCCACAAATTCCAGAGCAGGGACACAGCTTTGGGTAAGTGGCCGAGTCGTGGCATGAGTAAAGCCGAGACCCACTTTCTGCAAGGACAGGCTGTGCCGGACATGCAAAATCCTTTGCCTGCTCCACGACTCCCGCTGGAACAATCTTGCGCGATGTACTTGCACCGCTGTCCTGCAGTTCCCAACCAATGTGCGTTCTGCATACATCCTTCAGAGGTTCTCCCAGGTGCCCCACGCATTAGTTTCGTGCTTCGAGCCAGTGCCCAGATAAAAAAATGTACGTGACAGCAGCGCTTGGTGCAGGACATTCCGGAGCTTCTATAGGTACTTGTTGAATCGGCCCCATAGGGGGAACATAAGCCCAACCATAAGAGATTGACAGAGATACCACTTTTTCAAAGCTTTTGCCAATGCCCTAAACCCTACACCCCAAACCCTAAACCCCTAAACCCCCAAACCCTAAACCCCTAAACCCACGCCCCTATACCCTAAAATCCGAGACTCTACACCCTAAACTCTAATCCCCCGAGCCCAGATACAACCACAAAAACTCCCAGCGCAAGTCACTTGGGGGTTCATGGGTAGTGATGACTGGGGTTTTAAGTCCCCTAGTAGGGGTTATAATTACAGTTACCCTACTTATAACCATACTTATAACCCAAAACCCAAAAACCCTAAACCCTAAAACCCGAAAGCCCCAAACCCAAAGGCACTAAAACCTAAAACCCTAAAGCCCTAAACCCTAAGCCTAAAACCCTAAAACCCAAATCCTAAAGCCCTAAAGCCCTAAAGCCCTAAAACCCTAAAACCCTAAAGCCTTAAACCCTAAAACCTACGACCCTAAAACCCTAAAACCTAAAGCCCTAAAGCCCTAAAACCCTAAAACCCTAAAACCTAAAATCCTAAAGCCCTAAACCCTGGAACCCTAAAACCTAAAACCCTAAAGCCCTAAACCCAAAATCCTAAAACCATAAAGTCTAAAACCCTAAAGTCCTAAAACCTAAAACCCTAAAGCCCTAAAACCTAAAGCCCAAAAGCCCTAAAACCCTAAAGCCCTAAAACCTAAAGCCCTAAAACCTAAAAGCCTAAAGCCCTAAACCCTCAACCCTAAAACCCTAAAGCCTAAAACCCTGAAGCCCTAAAGCCCTAAACCCTACTTATGACTACCCATGGAACCTCCAAGTCAGGTCCTGTGTCGACATCAAAGCTTGCATTTCGACGGGTTTAGGGTTTAGGGTTTTGGATTTAGGGTTTAGGGTTTAGGGTTTATGGTTTTGGGTTTAGGGTTTAGGGTTTAGGGTTGAGGGTTTAGGGTTTCGGGTTTAGGGTTATGGTTCCTAAACCTTAGCCCGAAAGCCGAAATCCGACAGCCCTGTCTATATAGGGTTTAGGGGTTTTGTGTTGAGGGTTGAGGGGTTTGGCTTTTGGAGGTGGAGGGGCTTAGGGCTTGAGGAGTTTAGGGTTGTGAGGCGTTCAGGGTTTTGGATAGCGTGTTTTATTCGTTTACGATGCATGGTCTATGAATGTGTACATATATATGGGTAGTTGTCAAAATTATGGTCCCTTTTGGGGTACCCTAAATAATAGGTGCCGTATTATAATAAGGACCCAAAAAGGGACCATATTTTTAACAACCACCCATATATATACACACTTACACACATTTTTGCTTTATATTCTTTACATGCTGTCGGGTTCCCATGTTCCTGGAGACGTCCAGGTAGCATCCTAAACCGCTAAAGCCCCAAACCCTAAAGGCCGCTTTCCGCGAGGTCAGGCCGAGTCAGCCGGCTCCGCCATCAAATGATCGGGACTCAGGTGGTAAGGTTCTGGAGGTTTTTGTTATTGCCTAAACCCTAAACCCTAAACCCTTATAGGGCTTATTATTGTGAAGACGGGAGAGCATGTTTTTGTGGCTTCGGAGAGGGGGGTCGGTGGGAGTGCTTCAGGCTTGTATGAGTTGACAGCCCGTGTCATATGTCCACCTTTTTGGCAGGGGGGTGAGGGTACGGCGCTGAGGAACTTGACCCACCATGGCCTTACATATGTGCTTGCAGGGCATCGCAGGGGTCGACCAAGGGCTTGCACATGTAGGGTTTAGGGTTTAGGGTTTAGGGTTTAGGCGCTTGCCTGGTAGCCTGCGAACTGAAACAAAGCTGTGCAGCCTTAACAGGCTGGTCGGTCGGCAGTACATACTTGTCACGGTATCCGCTTACCCGAGTAGTAGAGTAGGTAACCTTTCACCTCTTTGAGGGACCATAATCCCAATATACTCCCAAAGGTTAACCTCGAATACCCCAGGATACTGGACAAGTAAGTTACAGTCAGTGGACGTTTCGGCACGAGATAGTGGCCCGCTGCGGCGAGGCCACAGCCGAGGCTTTGATTGAAAGCAGGGAGGCGGACCAGCACAAAGTTTAGGATGTACCTGTAGCCGAAAGAAAAGGTTGTTTTTGGGCCACAGGTAGGGTTTAGGGCAATGCAATCTAGAATTTGGCCAAGAGTGTCCGAGTCGCAAAGACATGATCCAGTGCCTCTGCTTGTACGAAGGCAGTGAGGAGGATGTTGACCTGCGGGTTTAGGGTTTGAGGTTCAGGGTTACTCGAATATCTGAGTTCCATTTTACTAGCTGTACAAGCCCTAAACGACTACAGCTCATAGAAGCCTTTAGCATGCTTCCCAGTTCGGCCATGACTTTGGGCTTTGGACTTGCGGAGTTTAGGGGTATACCATGGTATACCTCAACCCAGAATAATCCTATTTCTTACATGAGCCCTTAAGCAGGTAGGTTCTTCGGGCGGGTCCACGTAGGCTTTGAAGGAGGTTACACAGTTTTAGGGAGTGCGCAGCCTCCGTCAACACCTTATAAACTCGAGAACAGCTCCTTCAACCCAAAGCCACTTGGAGGTTCATGGGTAGTTATAAGTGGAGTTATAAGAGCCCTAAGTAGGATTATAAGTATAGTTTACCCTGCTTATAACCCTACTTATAACTACCCTGCAACCCAGAGCCAGGGGCAACTCTTGGCCTCCCATCAAGGTTCTTTGCCCTGCCTAGGCCCAAAATTAAACCCTAAACCTAAACCCCAAACTCTAAACCCTAAACCTAAATCCTAAACCCTAAACCCTAAACTCTAAACCCTAAACCCTAAACCCCAAACCCTAAACCCTAAACCCACAGCCCTCGAAAAGGAAAGCCGCGATCCAACCTAAAGTGTTTGCTGAAACGCGATGCCCTACCTGGAGACACCTACCGTTTGAGGGTTTGGGGTTTAGGGCTCCTGAGAAAGGTAATATAGAGGCCTTAAAAATTGCAAGAGGGTTTCGGGAGCCGCAACCTCCATGCTTTGCGACGATCGTACAGCCATGGGTCGCTAAAGAGTACACCTGATCCAACATGCCAGAGAGCCCAATAGCGCTTCACGAAGTTATCGAATTACCCTGAACTTTCGAGGTGTTTTTGTGGGTAGTGTGTGTGTGTGTGTTTTGTTCTGCATGCGGGGGAGGGGGAAACTTTATAGCTGGAGAACTCGTTCGCACAGCTAGCCAACGACCGACATTTATAACACATGTGGGAGGCTTCTACCATGTTTTGGGAATAGTTTAGGGTTTAGGTTTCTTTCGGGCTTGAGGGTTTTGGGGTTTGGGCCTAAGGACCAGGGGTGTTGGGCTGGGTTCTGGAGTACCATACTTGAATGTTTTGTGGGTACCTTCTCCTTCAAGGAACCATCATGAAGTAAAAGTCTCCACTTTATCCTTCCTTCATGGGACTTAGTAACTATAGGCCCTATAGGCTTTAGGGTTCAGGTACTTTGGGTTTAGGGTTCAGGGTTTAAGGAAGAGGGTTTCCGGTTACTTCAGGCTGGTTACTTCAAAGTCCAGTGGGCTATGCTCAGGTCTCGGGCTCGCGCGAGGACTCGCCCGAGCCGGTCCTAAGCTTAGCCACGGTTTCAGGACTCTGCATGTTTAGAGTTTACGGTTTAGGGTTTGGGGTTTAGGGTTTAGGGTTCTGCAAAGGGGTTCTAGAAAGGGCGCTTCGGCGGTGCCATGAATGTCCATTACGGCTTGACAGCTAGCAGCTAGAGTTGCCTAAGGTCGGGGCAGATAGTAGGGTTTCGGATGCCCTAAACCCTAAACCCTAAACTTTCCCGAACTCTAAGCTTCCACAAGCCCTCAACTTCCCCACCGGTCGTCTTCCTCATCTTGCTCTTTTGCTGCACTTGCGCCTCAGCCTCAGACTGGCCCAATGAAACCTTGCAAGTATAGCTTGGTTTAGCTTTTAGGGTTTAGGGTTTAGGGGTTTAGGGTTTAGGAGTTTAGGGTTTAGGGTGGCTAATCCGATACCTGAACCGCACCGTAACCTACACAGCCTAATTTTGTGCATATAGGGTTTTATCAGTAATTAGTCATTCTCTACCTACGCTATTGGGGCCCTACAGAAAAAGTAGGTCTCGGTAGTTCAAAAAACTCAGCCCTCCCTGTCCATCCCCTCAGCATCAATCCTAAACCCTAAACCCCTTATCCCGTATCCCCTTATCCCCTTAACCCTAAACCCCTAAACCCCATACCCCATGAACCCTAAACCCTAAACCCTGAACCCTAAACCCTAAACCCTAAACCCTGAACCCTGAACCCTGAACCCTGAACCCTAAAACCCTTAACCCTAAACCCTATAAACCCTAAACCCTAAACCCTAAACCTGGAGCTCCCTGTACGTCGGCCTCTGTGAGGTGATTGGACTGCACTGGGTCCCGGGCAGGAATCCAGTGCCTCCGCTTTGAGGCAACTGATTCGGTTTAGGGTTTAGGGTTTAGGGTTTAGGGGTTTAGGGGTTTAGGGCTTAGGGTTTAGGGTTTAGGGTTTAGGGTTTAGGGTCGGCATTTTGAGTAGGGTGAGTCCTTTCGGACTTTCGGACTCCGGGTTCATATTTTCGGATTTAGGGCACCTTTGGTAAAAAAAAGTATGGTTAGGGTTTCGGAGTTCGGGGACACATTTTGGCGCTGAGGGTTTAGGGTTGTCATGGAAAAGAGCTTGATGATGGTTTGCCAAGCGCAGAGTTGCAGACACTCAGTAGGATGAACTCGGGACTCTGGACCCAACACTGCAGAGCCTCCTGTGATGTAGGGGCCTAAATTACTACCAATACTATGTTGGGGGCTCCTTATTTTAATTCTACTGTCATGGCCCCCAAAACCCTATTCTAGTGTCAATGCCCCCTTTTTTATCAGTAAGTGTGAGACCGGTAAAACTTAAAGAGAGAATGTAAAACACTGTAGTACTGTATAGTACAATACAGAACCCATATTGTACATGCTCTGGTTGTCTCTCTGTCTGTCTGTATGTATGTCTGTATGTATGTATGCATGTATGTATGTAAGCATGTATACAGGCATGTACGTATGTATGCATACCGTTGTTTTGTTTTTACCGTCTATACAGATATATACGGACGTGAGTACATATATGCATGTATGTTGCATTGTCAGAACTAGTCATGACAAAATATATACACACTGGTTCATGTGTAGATATACCACCTGCTACACTCAAACCTCAAATCGTAGACCTCTAAAGCCAAAAAACCCCAGCAGTCTCAATGAAGCTCTTCATGCGCCAGGCTCTGGTCAGATGAAGTGAGTTTAGGGCTGCTCTATCAGACAGTAGAATGCAGGATCCAAGTTGTTCTTCGGTTTTCCTTGACTAAACCCTAAACCCTAAACCCTAAACCCTAAACCCTAAACCCTAAACCCTAAACCCTAACCCGAAACCCGAAACCCTAAATCCTAACCCCTAAACCCTAAACCCTAACCCTAAGCCATATTACATAAATGGCCTAGGGCGTTGGTTTTGGGTCTCAGGATTTTGACTTTCGGCTCTTCGGCTGCACCTTCGCCCCTACAGTGAAGTCTGATTCTGGTAATGCAGGGGCCCTAAATGATTACCAATACTGTTTTTTTGGGGGGGGCTCCGTATTATAATCATAGTAGAATGGGCCCCAAAACCCTGTTTCTGATTATAAAAGAAGGCACTATTTTTAGGGGGTCCGTATTAGAATCATGTATAATGGGCCCAAAACCCTATTCCAATTTTTTAGGGCCCCCCATGTTACTTGGACCCTTTTCCGGCAGAAGCTTCGGACACAGGTCTGGGCCTAGCTGTCAAGTCAGCCCTTTTAGCCTCTGCCTGGTTGCTCCAAATCATAAGGACCCTAACGGGGGGAAGGGGGTGGGGGGGCCCCTTGATACCTGTAATAAGGACCGAATAAGGCCTGTTTAAGGAAGTACAGTCCCCAACCCCGCTCCCCCTTACCCGTTATGAAGGCATGAAGGCATGAACCCAAGGGGTTGTTCAGAACCACACGTTCAGTGATAAGCATCGCTTGTTCAGTTTGATGACTGAGGGCGACATGAACGGTGCCTGCATCCGCTTGTGGTAAGAACGCTCTGGCTAATCTAGACCCTTGGTCAGTACACCGCCCTGTTTTAGGATACGGATGGTCCTCCTGAAAAGGGTATTGAGGTCTTTACCCGAAGGGTTCCAGTACCGAGTAATCACGTGCTCCCCCGAACATTACTAACCTAAATGAGCACCAAGCCAGTTCCCTAAAATTCTAAACCCTAGAACTATGGTCTTTGCTGGATTCACTTCCTAAACCCTAAACCCTAAACCCTAAACCCGAAACCCTAAAAGGTTTAAGGTTGAGGGCCAGATTCTGCCTTGAAGATCCTTACAGACCTTAGCAGGACCCCTTATAGCAGCCCATTTCAGGAACCCTTAGACCAAACCAATGAT
Organism: Symbiodinium sp. CCMP2456; assembly: GCA_905221635.1. Classification (NCBI taxonomy): domain Eukaryota; class Dinophyceae; order Suessiales; family Symbiodiniaceae; genus Symbiodinium; species Symbiodinium sp. CCMP2456. The sequence continues at coordinate 156,678 of CAJNDV010001114.1, forward strand.
GTTTGCTAAGTTTCGGAGATTCTGAAAGTCATGTTGGCTTTTTTCCTGTAATGTGGTAGCTAATCGGGGTGTTGACGTCAAGACGTTTGAAACAGAGGGCCTTTGATTGTGTTCGACTTATTAAGGCCCCTACTTAGAACCCTATTATAGATCCCTTATAGAACCCTTTAAAGGATCCCTTTAAAGGCCTTGGGATTGAGGTTTTAGGGTTCTGGGGTGTCGGTTCAAATTTTGGATCTTCAGGGGTCTAGGCCCCAAGGGCTTGGAGTTTAGGGTTTAGGGTTTACGGGTCTAGGCCCCAAGGGCTTGGAGTTTAGGGTTTAGGGGTCTAGGCCTCAAGGGCTTGAAGTTTGGAGTCATAGGATTGCACTCAACCGCAGCGTCACCCTGGAAATCCTTGTGTGGTCCAGGGTGTAGGGTTTCGGACCTACGTTTCGGATAGGCTTTCGCTCCATTCTCCAAAGCCTCGAAAACCTAGACTCGGTAAGCCCGAAGCCAGGAACAAAACAAGGCTCCAGAACTGTGCATTTTGAGACCGTTTCACGCCTTTGGGGGGCGCCAACGCGGCCACTGAATGCGGCCAACCGTTTACGCTTGCAGTGCTTTGCAGGGCCGACCTGGGCATGGATGTGTACCTGTAGACTCCATTGCAGTTCCTTTTTGGGGATACCTTATAAAATCCTTAATATATAATTGGTTAAACCAAAAAAAAGGAACTACAATGGAGGCTATAGGTAGTATGTTTTTTTGGGGTTAAGGGTTTAGGGTTTGGCTTTCGGGCAACATATTTAGGGTGATTAAGGATGCTCGAATATGCGACTTCCCCTTATCGCGCTCCAGCATGATTCCGTGAAGCCCCACAATCCGAAAGCATCAAGAACTTTCTAGGACGGGGAGGAGCCGACGGAAGCATACTATGGGAGCCTGAGTAAGAATTGTCACTACTATTCTTGTGGCTTCACTGTTCTGATCTTAGCATAAGTCCTAACACCCTAAGCCTTGAACCCTAAACCTTAAACCCGAAATCCCGATAAATCCGAATTCTAATTAAGGCCTGTAGCTTACAGAAAGAGAGCCTGCTTTGTTCGAGAGAAGGCTTTGGGATCTGCTCCTCGGACTCCAGGACGAACTGAAAAGCCTTTCAAGTTGACTGCCACCGATGCCTGATGTAGGTCTAAGGGTTCAGGGTTTAGGGTTTAGGGTTCAGGTAGAACACGGTTTTGGTGGTATGCTGCTCATACCCATAGGCCCCATAGTAGCTCCTTTTTGGGATTACCTTACCGGCTTCTTAGTATGAACCCCAAAAAAGGAACCACTATGGGGCCTATGGGTAGTTTATGGGTAACAACAGGAAGGCTATAGCAGGCGATACCAGCAACTCCCTAGGCCCCTGCGTTGCCACCCTCAGCCGAGGAAGTGGTGAAGTCCCCGGCCTTCTAGAAAAGCTGAAGCAACCCTAAACCCTAAAGCCCAAAACCCCTAAAGCCTAAGCCTAAGCCCTAGATCCCTAGAGGGGCCTTCATTGAGGTTTTGGGATCCCTTCTGTTCCTTGGTACTGGGTGTTCGTGTAGTCTAAGCCCTGAAGCCTAAAGCATCGAACCGATACTCTAAACCCTAAACCCCAACACCCCTAAACCCCTAAACCTTAAACTCTAGGTGGGCTTCGGAAGGGGGGAAGCGGGTTGCTAGACTGCAGTGTTTTCGATTTCGCTGTGGGTGTTACAGGGTTTAGGGTTTAGGGTCACAGGATTACAGGGTTTAGGGTGTAGGGTTGGGTTTAGGGTTTTGGGTTTTGGGTTTTGGGTTAGGGGTTCAGGGGTACTTTGTGCCCAAATAGCTGGGTTTAGGGTTTAGGGTTAGGTTTAGGGTTTTGGGTTTTGGGTTAGGTTTTGGGGTTCAGGGGCACTTGGTGCCCAAATAGCTGGGAGGGTTATTCTTCAACCGTGGCGCCAGACCGCTTTGGGTCCCCCGGGCATTCGAACACTAGTTTGGCAGTAGTACTGATTCTGATGCCAGTTGTCATGATGCTAGTTGTCAGCCACAGAGAGAGAAGGCGAATTAACTCCAAGTGTCCATGTACCGGCAAAGGTCATATTCTCTCCCAAATGGTATCCTGCAAAACTACTATCCGAAACCTAAGTATGGAATTCGGTCCGTTGAACCCAGTATACTATAGGGCCTTAATAATTACCGTTACCTATACTATTTTGGGGGTCCCTTATTTTCACTACAATAGAATATACCCCAAAACCCTTATTAAGGCCACTAAATTGCCCATGCAAGCCTCATAGCCTCACCTCAATCCCCCCTGGAGATCCTTACGGATACCTCATCACTTAGAACCGGAACTGCTTGCTGGCTAGGGCTCCTGGAGCTTTTAACCCTAAACCCTAAACCCCAAGCCCTAAACCCTAAACCGTAAGCAACTTTTCAGGAGTCATCCAGCAACAGTCGTGTCTTGCTCCCCTAAACCCTACAAACCCTGAACCTTGGGGTCTTTACCGGCTTTTGCTAGCCCGTTTTGAGGGTGTCACTGGGCCCTGGGGCCTATACTCCCGACCCCCGAATTCTTCGAACTGCTAGGCTGCAGGATCTAGGTGCCACAGGCCCCTTAGTAGTTCCTTTTTGGGATTACTTAATAGTATCCTAAATAGAAGCCGCAGAAAGGAACTACTATGGGGCCTATGGGTAACCCAACTGCCTGAATAAAATGCACATCTACATTTGAGTAACGTGGCCAAAGGATACAAAGGTACAGGGTTTATGTAGGTTTGCTGTATGGTCCAGTGCGTTTAGGGTTTAGGGTTTATTTGGTTTAGGGATTAGCTGAGTTTAGAGATTAAGGTTTAGGGTTGAGGGTTCATTTCCCTTCTCCGCAGTACCTTGAACCCCAAAGCACTATAAATCTAAAGCCTGACGGTAATCCCAAACCTTAATCCCTAGAATCCTAACCCCTATGAACCCTAATTCCCTAGAGTCCTAAACCCTAATCCCTAATCCCAAACCCTAACCCCTAGAATCCTAAACCCTATAATCCCTATAATCCCTAGAATCCTGAATGAACCCTTCTCTGTCTGTCATCAAACAGCCCAGAGACTCCAAACCCCTAAATCAAGGAAGGTATCTTAGGGTTAAGGGTTTAGGGTTTAGGGTTACCTAAAAGACCTACTAGTACCTATTGTCAGATTCCCTGTTATGAACTTTCTACTACTTCCTTTGAAGGAGGTATCTTTTTTTGGCGGAGGGGGGGGGGGTGTCAAGGTCAGATGATATCGGCTAACTGAAGGGTTTGGAGTCTCTGGGAACAGTCTCAGTAGGCTGGGCCGGGCTACGAGCCTTGCAGATTCGACGCACCTTCCGAGCAGCGGTTGAGGTTTAAGGGTTTAGGGGTTTAGTGGGGGTCTAGGGTTTAGGGGTTTAGGGTTTAGGGTTTGGGGTTGATATTGGTTGTCGGCCAGGTTTCGCTGGATTTCTTTCGAGTGTTATACAATAGGTTTGCAGAGAATTTGGAGATGGTTTATTTGCGATATTCTGACGCCTCGCCCTTCTTTAGGGAACGTATGATGGATGCCATTCTTCTGGTGATGTCGAGCTCGAGGTTTCTTGAGATAGAGGTTCTGACGTTTAGGGTTCTAGGGCTCAGCTGATAGGCATGGATTCACGGGTTTGGGATTCAGGTCTTAGTAAATATACCAGGCATACGCATAAACACTGTCTCTTTTCTTCATTTCGGCTCTGCGAACGGATCCACCGAGGTCCCTCAAAGCCCACATGATTTAGGGTTCAGGGTGTAGGGTTGAGAGAACCCTACAGCACCCTGGCTTAAGGACTATGGCAGCTGTGAGCACCCCTGGATGAATCATGTTTCTACAGTCGGAAATCTTCGAGGCCATTGCCAAAGTAATTGCCAATAGCCTTCCTTCAGGCTCCGGATTATGTTTCAACATAATTGCAGTAGATGATTGCAAAACATACCACCAGACCCCTATTCTAATTATTCAGGCCCCTACATAGAGCCCTCATAGTAACCGCTATAGTATCCCTTTCTGAGGAACCCTTTAAAGGAACCCTGTTCTAATTGTTAAGGCCCCTACATTACAGTTGTGAGGGCTGGGCTTGCGGCGCACGGCGTGGTTTTAGGGCTCAGCACTTGGAGCATAGGGTCACCCACAGGCCCCATAGTAGTTCCTTTTCGGGGTTCATATTTAGAATCCTAAAAGGTAACCCAAAAAGGAACTACTATGGGGCCTATGGGTAAGGGCTTTGGGTTGTAAGGTTCAGGGCTTTTGCTGTAGGGGCTGTAGGCTTGGAGACTCCACCAAGCAGAAGTAGGTCCACCGATAATTTGTAGATTCACTGGGTTTCCTTATCACAGCTATATACTATGAGTATATACCCCCAAACCTCATTCTGCGTATTAGGGTTTAGGGTGTAGGGTTTAGGGTTCAGGTTTTAGGCAATGAATGTACATGAAGGGAGCTGAAGGTGGCAGTCGAGCCGCCAGGTGGGAGGCCCGCTCCGGACCGTACGCACTTTCTCCGCCCAGCGGACACCCTGGATGCTTGTTCAGGAGGGTAGTTGTCTGGATATTTGGGGGTCCCTTTTGCATAGGGTCCTGTTTATCAGAAAGGCTGCCGTACTATTTTGGGGACCTAAAAAGGACCTCATTTAGAGAACTAGCCAATAGAATGGTAGATTTCCTTTGCAGTCACCTGGCTGCTGAGTAGAGTGAAGTGCGACGGACATGGGGGTTGTCCAAAATTTGGGCCTCCATGTATGTACTTCACTAGGAATTGTCCTTAAATTTGGAACAACCCCCCGCATGCCGTTATTGGCTGTTTCGATCGTTTGGTGGCTTGAAGCTGCCCTAGAAGTCCGTCCGATGGTTAAGGGTCTATGGGGAGTTATGATATAACCGAACCCCAAACCCCAAATCGATCTACGTTAGGCTTGCAGGGCGTCTTGGACATTTAAGCTTTGTCGCGCAGGGGTAGGGTTTAGGGTCCAGGGCTTACGGTTTAGGGATGGGGTCCACAATCTTTCTAAAGATTGTGAGCCGTTCCTGCTGCGAGAAGGATTGCGCGAACAGTGTGGCAGAAAACGACACATTGTCTAATACAGGAGTCGTATTAATTTTAGTTAACATCTCCATATTACGCTTTATCACCCAAGGTCTTGTTTTATGCTCAGGGCGTGGTCCAGGGCCATGAAGTGGTGTTGCTGTGCTTCTTCCAGTTTATGTGATGCATCCTGACCGCTTGCAGTGCAGGGCTGTGTGTTCGCGGTCTAGCAATCCTCCCCATGTTGGGATCCGGAAATACAGGGGTCGGAAGGAGTACCATTGCATAACTGCATACATATATATATATATATATCTCTCTCTCTCTCTCTCTCTCTCACTATACCTCATAGTCGTTTTGGAAAGACTCGAATACCCCAGAACTTATTCTCAGTGCTAAGGCACATAAACCCCGAGCTCTGCACCTTTAAAGGGTTCGGTTGAAGCCTCGAAGTCCACCAGAAGGCACCCAGCTCTGAAGTCAAATTGTTCAACCCTACCCTACTTGGAGGCTCATGGGTAGTTATAAGTAGGGTTCTAAATAGGGTAACCGTACTTGCAACCCCACTTAGGGGACTTATAACCACACTTATACCTACCCATGAACCTCCAAGTAACGGCTCATGTGCCCAAATAGGACATACTTTGGGCCTACGTTAAAGGCAAAGTGCATACTATGTGGGTACATGGACCCTCAGGGCTACTGCTCTACCATGCCGACGTCGGTACGTCGAACATCGTTCTTATATCAACCGCAGACCATAACACCTTCAACCGTAGCCCTAAACCCTAAAGGGCTTAAGATTTTAGGGTTTAGTGTTTAGGGTTTTAGGGTTTAGGGTTTAGTGTCCTCAAACCCCAGATTCTCAAAAAAAATGCTACCGGATCTGCAGGGACTCGGTGCGTATCTGAACTGAGCCCATCGGGCCCAAACGCATTGTTTGGGGTTCTAGATTCCCAGCTGTTCTAGGGTTTGGGGGTTAAGCTCAAGCGTCCAAGTATCCCGACAGTCTGTACTTTGTCCCCGGACATTGCTTGGGACATGAGGCCATCGGGCCCATGGTTTAGGATTTTGGGCGGGGCTTCGGGTTTAGCTATTAGCATTGACGGTGCAAGGTTAGTCTTGGGATGTGTTGGAATTTTGACATGGGATTGTAGGACATCCCAAGGCCTCGAGTTTAGTCTCTCACAAAGTCAGCAACCCTAAAGATCCCAAAGAGCCAAATTTGCCCGACATCTGTGGCTCAAGAGGGCCAGGGACCCAGCTGCGGCCCTTTCCGCTATCGTCTTCCTAGCATGCTTGAGTGATCGAAACGTCGAAACTGTTACAGAGTCCTTGAAAGAATTCCCACAGCCATTAAAGATACTTTGGAAGATCCTACACATTGGATACTGTCCCCGCTCAGGAACAGACAATATCTACAAGTCCCGCAATAGTAGCCCTGCTATAGACTGTTGCTGTGCGGGGGCAATGCCCAACCTTTACAACCCTTGTAGAACCTTTGCCAAAGACTCTTGATCTCCCTCGGTTGCTAGGGTTTCTGAGTACTGGATCCCCACTAATGTAGGGCTTCGGTTTAGGATTCATAAATCATAGGGTTCAGGACTCGTTGCGTAGGGCAATGAAGGGTAAAGTTAAGAACATATAGTATGCTGAAGCTTGAAGCCTGCTTCGAAAAAGGCCCTGTGCGTAGCACAGTATTGGGGAAATGCACTGTTTTGTGTGATCTTGTGACCAGGTGTTCAGCACTCGCAATTTCTCAGTTATGGCACACTGCCAGTTTGGATAGTATTTCCTAGGTGCCCCATCACTCACATAGAACATGATATAGGGGCCTTGATAATTAGAATCGGGTTTAGAGTTTTGGGGTATATTAGACTATAATCATAACAAGGAACCCCAAAGCCGTGATGGTAATTAGGCCTGATTCTGCCTAGGGTTCAGGGTGTCCGGGTTTAGGGTTCAGGGTCTGGGTGAGACGACCATTCGTGCTTAACTTTCCCAATCGTTCTTGGGCTGCCCTATCTTGCTCCAAAGGCAAAAAAGCTTGAACCATTGTATTTTTTTCTAAGACTAGTGGGCATCATCGTCATCATCATCCCCAAAGAGTCCAACTAAACCCAACGTACTTGTACAGTACATAGGTTGGCCCGGTACTAGAGGAACCTCCTTGTACTGCCAAGGTACATATGGACCCCTGGGGACAACAAGTGTTGTCGGCATACTCCCCAGCCATCTAATTAGCAAAAAGGTGCCTTCTCGTCTTTATAAAACTCCATACCCCCAAACCTTTATAAAAAGGCCAAGTTTCAACCGAATGAACATCAGACAATTCCATATCTATCTATCTATCTATCTATCTATCTATCTGTCTATATATATATATATATATATGTGTGTGTGTGTGTGTGTGTGCGTGTGCGTGTCCGGATTATCTACTTGTCTTAAGAATTATAAAACTATAATTATCCTGACGGAAAGCATAGCGGAGAAAAAAAAACCTTCCCGTTGCAAGCTTTCGTCGCGCCAGGAACTTCATTTGCTATGGAGGGGGAGACCAAGGACATGGAGGTGTTTGTGGGCAAGGGTCACTAGCGGGCCCTGTTCACTTTGAACTGATGCGGGAGAATGCTCAGGTGTTTATCCGACTTCACGTAGTTAAATCATCCTAGAATAACTGGCATGCTGTGTCGGTGTAGGCTTGGGACGTTACGTGGCTGGAGAGCTTCGCCGTCCGCGTCAGGATTCGGGATTCCGGGTCTAGGATAAGAACAGCCTTTGGGGTTCAGAGGGTTTTGCATGGTTTCAGGATGTTCTGCAGAAAGTTTACGACACTGGGCTTACGCCTTACGCTTCGAAGCCAGAATTGTTGAGACGATGGGAGGGGTTTGCTCTGATTTCGGACACAGGCCCATGTCATGTGCATAAGGACACTTCAGGTAGTGGAAGTCTGAACTGGCAGTCTTCCCAAAGGCTCCATGTACCCATATAGTATATACTTAGGCCTCAAAGGGGTTCCTATACAGGTACTTTCAGGTCTAAGTCTCTACTATATGGGCACATGGAGCCTTAGGGCTTCCTAGGCTTCACTTAAAAAGACGGACATTATTGCGGAAAGGTTGTCATTCTGCTGCTGCCAGTTCCGCGGCATCTTGGTTTGTTTAGAGGCTGCTCGCTCCTCCCCTCCACCCCGAAAGCTCCAGACAAATGTCACATTGCAGTATATCATACTGTCTCCTAGTGTATTGTAGTCAGTAGAATGTGAGGATCTATTGTAGCGTTACATATATTATAGTACAGTCTATAGTATAATGTTTTACAAGACTATTACAATGCTTTATAGTACCTTGTAGTATTACACACACACACACATATATATATATATATACATAGATATATACATACATATGTACATTATAGCATATTAACCCTAAACCCTAAACCCTAAACCCTTAACCCTAAACCCCTATATTGATAGTAGTAGATTATAAATACCCCAGACTCTGCTACCAGCCACAGGCCTCTGCAACGCGCGCCCGCGATGCAAGCGACTTGACGAAGAGTTATACGCAACATCTTGGTATTAAGGCACCTATGAATAGAGGGTTAAGGTTTGGGGTTTAGGGTTTAGGGATGTTCAGGGTTTAGGGTTTAGGGCCTTGCCTAGGTCTTCCAGTGGCCCTTTTCCCCCTTTTCAAGTCTTTAGGGCCTTAAAATAAGGTACCGAATACCGCACACGAGTAAGGGCCCTTATTAATCCTAGGTTACTTGGCGGCATCCTAGTAATTGGCGCTGTCTCCTACCCTAAACCCTAAACTGGACCCTAAACCCTAAATCCTAAACTCTGAACCTCCTGCTCTCCACCGCCGCTAGCCATCACGTAATGCTCTCGCCCCCAAGACAGAGATAACTTTACCAGGGTTTAGGGTTCCGGGTTTTAGGGTGTTAGGGTTGTAGGGTTTTAGGGTTTAGGGTTTAGGGTTGACTTTACCACTTAACTCTGCTTAAACCTTGAGCCATAAGCCCTAAACAAACCGAACCCTTTCCCGAAGCCCCATAGCCGTAGTGGTCTTCCTCTACGCGAAGGAATTGCCGTAGCTCGTTGCGAGCCCACGCTGTTAGACGTAAACGTGAACTCAACTCCTAAATCCTACGCTATAGCCACAAAATGTCAGCTAGCCAAATCGTGACCCGAACCTAAACCCTGAACCTGGGTTGGTTGCGCGTAGACTCGACAGGGTCCTGTCTCTGTTTCTTGTGTTCTGGCGCGTGGTGTATGCCCGAAGCCCTGGCCCTAGCCTTCAAACCCGAACTCGATCGAACACTCTCTGGGTTTGGCAGCAAGGCTGAAAGCTTTTCGAAACGAAGCCTACCTACAGTGTGCAGTGTGCTTCTTCGTCTGTTATAGAACCAGCACAATGGTTATGCTAGGATGCTATCAAACATGTTGAGTGAACCGAGCCAGAGACTACTACAGCGCAGACTTACAGGTAAACCCTAAACCTAAAACCTTGAACCCTAAGCCTTATCAACATACTTATAAGCCCTGTAAACTCCAAGCCAGAAGCCTTAAACCCTATCAGACCCTAAGCCTCAAACCCTTTACCCTAAACTCTAAGCCCTTAAAACCTAACCCCTAAACTCTAAGCCCTATAAAACCTAGACCCTGAACTCTACACCCTTAAAACCTAAACCCTAAACTCTAAGCCCTATAAAACCTAAACCCTAATCTCTAAGCCCGAAAAAACCTAAACCCTAAACTGAGAAGACATCAGAGGCCTTGCAAAGCCAGAGCAGATGCAGGCGCCTGAAGGGAGAGAGACGTTGAGGGTTCAGGGCACGGTTTAGGGTTTAGAGGTTTAGGGGGTTTGGGGTTTAGATGATAGGAATTGCGATCGAGAGTTAAGATATGAGGAGTAACCGGTTTTTGGTTAAGGTGTGTAGGAGCTACCGTCTGGGGCTCAGGGTCCATAGGGGCAGCATTTCAGATTTTGTGCTTGGGGTTGCTGGTGTCTTGGGACTCGAGGTGAAGTTTGCCGGTCCAACATAAGGCCTCCAAATCCTAAAACCCTAAACCCTAAACCTTAAAACCCCAAATCCTTAACCCTAAAAACCCCTAAGCCCCGAACTTTAAACTCGTAGGGGTCTGAAAAGGCCTTAATCTGAGTTGCTCCTTTGCTCCTTAGTCAGAGGCTTCCTTGGCATGCTCGCAGTATAGCTGGACCCTCCATCTACCCTCTAGGCCTAGGGCCTGCCTGTGTTTTCGGTTCAGGGTTCAGGGATTGGGGTTTAGGGTTTAGGGTTCAGGGGTTGGGGTTTAGGGTTCAGGGATTGGGGTTTAGGGTTTAGGGTTCAGGGTTTAGGGTTCAGGGATTGGGGTTTTGCGTTTAGGGATGGGATCCTCGCGTCATGAGCAGGATTCAGGACGAACTGTTCAATGGAGGGTTGGTCCATGGGTCATAGAGGAGTCTTAGCTAACCGATCATCTTCTCAGGTAGATAACTTAGATGCAGGGCGTGCTGGCTTGAAGCTACCATTCAGAGAGCAATGTTGCGTGCAGGTTGACAGTTGGTGTGATCCATATTTCTTTGTGTACAGATGCAGGTGTGTATGTGTATATATATATATATGTGTATATGTTGATGTGATTTCATTGTGTTCTTTCACTTACTGGTAGATCCTCTTCTCATCTTGCCAAACATCCAAAGTCCAAAGACTGTTGTACTCAGCGCCCCCTTTTATGTATTCCTTAGCTGTTTGGCACTGTTTTGTTTCTGCCACTTAACGATTCATTGGTAGCTGGAAGTGGCTGCAGAGAGGAGTTGGAGGTTCAGGGTTGCTCAGGTGTAGCAGGCAGGGTTCAACGGTTCGGGTCCGCCTGGGACTGCCATGCAGATCTACACCTCTGTGCTGCACTTGCCGCCTTTGCCTCAGCCGATGTGATCTTTTCGGCAATCGCTTGCGCAGAAAACTGTGTGGAACCCTACACATACCGCCGTTTCCCTTTAATTCTACGGATCGCAGCATCTGCAGAAATGGGATGGTAGGTTGTTCTGGTGCCGTTCGAGGGTTCAGGGGTACGCAGCCTCGCCATAAAAACAAACATACCTGGACCCTGCAGCACCCCTTGTTGTCTGTGTGCCTACAAGTCTCGTCTGCATGGAACTGAACTAAATAATCCGACAAGAGGTGCTACAAAGCGCCGTCTCCATTTCCAAACTTGACGTTCCAGGTTAGTTGCCGGGAGGGTCGTATGTTCTGTTTGAGGGGTGTCGGTGTTGGCTGCAATTCCACACTGGATGTCTGATAGGTTCCCTGCTCTACTGTAGTCCATGTATGTGCGAGCGTGCCCTTACCCTAAGGGTCCATGTATTCATATAGTATATACATTGGCCCCAAGGTACCTATATAGGGACTACTTTAAGGCCAATGTATCTACTATTTGGGTACACGGACCCTTAGGGGTAACACCCGCATAAACCAAAGGCGAGGTTGGTTTAATTCCGCGGTGCATGGAATTTAGGCGTGCTGTTAATCGGTGGTAGCACAAGGTAATGACATGATCGAAACCCTAAACCATTGACCCTAAATTGGGGACTTGATCTTCGTATTCTTAGGTTTACATCAAAGCTACTGAAAACAGATGAGGAGGTACATGCCGTGGTTCGAGTCGTTTACAGGAGCTGCTGATGAGACGGCTCGTATGCTATAGCGGTCGGAACAAGTAGTTCGTACGTAATGTAATCCCCTTCTCGTCCCCGCAGAGTTTCAGTATAATAAGCCCCAAGCCCATTCCAATGATTAAGGCCTCTCTCTTATCTGCGTTATAAGGCTGCTGCTGCAGGAAAATTTTAGGTTGTAGCACGGGGTCTCGATTTCCCAACCCTATGATAAACCCTAAACCGTAAACCCTAAACCGCACCGCCTGGGGTACCCAGACCCAGAATGACAAGCGTGTCATTGTGGCTCACGCCCTGACGTGACGTTTATGGCTCTTCCCTTGCGGCTTCCACGCCGATGTAAACCCCAAACCCTAAAAGTCTTAGAACCTATAAACCTCAGACAACGCTGGAGGCCCGACTGGCCCTAATCCCAACCCCCCTCTCCGCCCCCCCCCCCCCACAACAGAAAGCACTGACAATGTGGTTTGGGGGGTGAGGGTTATAGGGTTTGGGGTTTCAGGACTTAGGGTTCAGGGTTTGTCATGCAAATCCGACAGCTGAGGCCCTGCCGATCAAAACAGTCTCTGCCGAACTACCAGAACCTCACCCCTTGCGTGTCCTGGCGCAGTATGTTGGGAGGAGTAGGGTTTAGGGAGTTCAGGGTAATTTGGCTTCGGACCTTACCCAACGGACTCTCCCACTTACTAGCCTACAAAACCCTTGTCCTAATTCCAACTTCGTGAATACTAGGTCCTCCGGATCCTTTAGGGGTTAAAGTTTGGAGGTGAGCTCCTTGTTGCTGGCATTGAGGGGCGAGCAGTGCTTTCTTCCTGGGGCATCCGTAGAAAGGATTACTCTTGCAAGGCCGAGCTGCCAAAAAAGTGCAGGGCCCACGGATCTAAAACCTTGGGCCACTGAAAATTTGAGGGTCTAGACCTGCATAACTACACCTTGCAAGAGGTTGCTGCAAGATTAGCTAGCCACGTACTTGAATCCTTAGCTACGAGCCCTGATAGAACCGAAAACCGGTATTCAATATTCAACACGGCAGCGTTTGGCGCTCTCAGTGCTAGTCAGCGGTTAAAATGGGTTTGTCTGGACTGATCAGTTGTGCAGGTTGGGTTGAGGGTTTGCGGGCAGGACTTCTGTTCTAGCCCAAATCCTTTCGTGCCTCGGACACCGGCTGGACGGCTCCCGTCGGCAGTGGGAATGGATGTTTTCTCGACGCTTTCATGTAGTTGATACGCCCTAAACCCTAAAC
>CAJNDV010001114.1:197360-211508 GCA_905221635.1 Symbiodinium sp. CCMP2456
ATGGGAGACAAGTGGGAGACAAATAAGTAGCGGTTTTTAGAGTAGTGCCGTGAGAAATCCAAATGAGAATTACAGAATCATTTTCTATTAAACAAATCTAGAACCCCTTAGCTAAAGCTGTTTGGGGAATTATTGGGTCTAGTGTTTGGAGTTGGGGTTTTTGGTGGGTCGCTGGCAGAAAGCTCCAGCTTCGGACCCTGGACGAAAAACCCTAAACCCCCAAATCCTAAACCCAACACCCCCGAATCCCAAAACCCCAAAACCCTAAACCGTTTGTGAAGCCTTGAAAGTTGGCCCCTCGCCGAACCCTTGAGCCCAAACCCTTCGTCTTGGTGTTCAGGGTTACTTTAAGGGTTTAGGGTTTAGGGGTTTAAGGGTTTAGGGATACCCAGAGGGTCCAAGTATCCAAATCCCCCAGGCCCCAAACCCTCTCCTAAGTATTGCGTCCCATTGCAGAGACATGGGAATCCTCTCACGAAGCATCATGCATTGAAATACAGTGTTTCGAGCACGGAGGCCGTGGTGAAAGGCTTACGGGTCTCTGGGAGGGAGGGAGGATCGGGAGCAGAGTATTTTTGTTATAGAACTTTGATAGGAAAGAACAAATGTTGAAATGTTTCAAGGGCCTCCAACAGCCTCCCTGCCAGCCATGGAGCCAGGGAACATGCTGTGCGGCAGAGAGCACCCGTGCCATCCACCACCACCAACAACAACCTCCCTGCCAGCCCTACGCCCCGTAAAACCCCAGACACGAATACACCCAAAACCCTAACTCCTAAACTCTCAACCCTGCCGCCCTAGACGCTGCCATCCCAAACCGTGAACCTAAAGCCCTTAAGCCCGCAATTTTGTAGACGCCTTGAATTACCCAAAGGGTCCTATGTACCTATATACTAGAAGGTAGGGTTTCTATATCAAGAATTACTATTATGATTTAGGGAAGTATCCCCCCATAACAGTACATCAGAGGCCCCTAAACCCTAAACCCTAAACCTTAACCCCTTGGGTTAGCTATCCCTGAAGTCCCGGACCCCATCCTCTGAGCCCCAGGGCTTCTTGGTGAAAGAGTTGCTGCCAAACGAGGCCCCGGATCGGTCGATTAAGGGGTTTTGGGGTGGGTGTAGTGCGTACCTGTAGCCGGGAAGACCTACCTTTTTTAAGGTTTATTATTATTATTATCATTATTATTATTATGGTTTCTATATATAGTCCCTTAAAAAGGGAGGTCTTTTCGGTTACAGGTAAGGCTACACGTTTGTCCGATTAGGGGCTTCAGGGTTAGCAACGAACGTCTCTGCAGGGTTTCTATGAAGAATCTACAGCGGATGAGGGTGTTATTGTCTTTTTAGGGTTCAGGGTGTCAGCGTTTTTGCGGTTTTTGGTTTATATTTAGAGGCCATACACAAGGACAAAGGCTGTAAGTTAATTGAACGCATATGCTAGCTGTAGAAGGGCTGCGCTAAAGCAGCACTGCGAACTGCCGGTCGAGGCTCCCGCATGATCTGTGTCTGTGCCTGTCTTAACTTCCCCTAACCCCCCCAGGTACCTACTATAGAGGGCCCTAGAACCTCTAGTACCCGTTCACACGGGTAGTTAAAAGGGGGGTTATAAGTCTCCTAAGTAGGTTTTTTTTAGTTACCCTACTTATAACTACCCATGAACCTCCAAAGCAAACTCCTGGCCAGTGCCGAAAGTCTCGTTGATCAGGACATTCCAGCGCCTTCACCTTGCACTCAACGGGGTTTATGGGTTTAGGGTTTAGGGCAACACACGGTTCGATAGAAAGCCCTCTGATGTCTCGGCTTTAGGAAGGATTGTTGACACCATGCCTATAGCCCCATGGCATCCAGTTACCTGAGCACGAAATCTTGAAGCCTGAATGCTAAAGCAACCTGAACAGCTTGTCTTTACTGTATAGCGTAATTACCCCCAAGCCCTCATTCAATATGTTCAGGCCTGCGTAGTACTAGGTTCATGCGCAGTCAGGGTCTAGTGAGTCTAGTGTTACAAGAAGTATGGGCCCTTAATGTGGACCCTTAGGCCTTTCTAGGGACCCTTAAGGGTACATATAGGGTATAAAGTAGGTATATGAGGATCCCAGGGTTAAGGGCCCATACAAGGGGCCCATGGGTTCAACCTTAGATGTGGGGTTGGAGTTGGACATGGCCTGCCTTCAAAAACTTCAACCTGCTTGATTTAGGTCCTGCTGTCACACCAAACAGAGATGTCGGAGGGACCCTGCCAGTAGTAGGTTAAGGTAGGCCAAGACTGCCTTGGACTGCTCTAGCTTGCTTTAACGTCAAGGCTGATTTATCTAGACCCTAAACCCAAACCCTCAAGCCTAAACCCTTGAGTTCCTGGTTGTTTGCACCAGATTGCATCGAGGACCTCGAAAAGACGACAGGGGCCAGGTTTCAAAACAGGCCCAAGCACGCAGAGTAGCATTGCCCACAGGGGTAAAAGGTCTCAGTTTAGGGCTTAGGGTCTACATTCATGGCCATCGGCCATAGGGATAAAAGGTCCCAGTTTAGGGGTTTAGGGTCTACATTCATGGCCATCGGTTCGGAAGTTGCTACCCATTGTTCTGCAGTGGCTTCTGCCTGTTCAGCCGGTTCATGGTGGTCTGGTTGTTGTCGGTGGTGCTTCCCTCAACCGAAGCTTGAAGAATCCAATGCGCCCTGCCTGTGCAGATCACCTTCGACCACTATTGGATGCCTGCCGACGGGCAGGCTCAACCCTAAACCCTCAACCCTAAACCCTAAACTTGTCAGGAACAGTCTCACAAGCACCCCGGTTTCGGAAGATGGGGCACCTCGATGTCGACCCGAAACGGCAGAATTGTTAATGTGCGAAGCCGTGACTGCCCTATGTCTGGCGCCATGAATCCCTAAACCCCCCAAGTACAGACTGTACAGGGCCCTAGGGGCTTTAGTACCCTATATAGTAGGTACCCGGGGGGTTAGGGGAATATGAGGAAAAAGCCCAACCAAGGCCCCGAACGTAATTCAGGGTTCAGCATGGGCTCTGCTTCTTGGGCTTTGGTGTGTAGGTACAGGAAGTGCAAGAACCCAAGCAGTCAAGAATGCGGACTTGAGATGCGTAGGTTGTCCTGAGTTTCACAAGATACCTATAGTCTATAGT
Organism: Symbiodinium sp. CCMP2456; assembly: GCA_905221635.1. Taxonomy (NCBI): domain Eukaryota; class Dinophyceae; order Suessiales; family Symbiodiniaceae; genus Symbiodinium; species Symbiodinium sp. CCMP2456. The sequence goes on from CAJNDV010001114.1 coordinate 200,502, forward strand.
CTCCATTGTAGTTCCTTTTTGGGGATACCTTACAAAATCCGTAATTTCATTGGTTAAACCCAAAAAAGGAACTACAATGGAGACTATAGGTATTCTGAGTTCCTAAACCCTAAACCCCCTCGGGCTGGTTTCCTGCATCCCGAAGTCGACTTCCTTCTAGTGAACCGGGTGAGTTTCCGAAAAGAACCCAGAATTCCCGCGGCCTTCTGATCGCTGTTTGGAGAATATGGCCTAGCTTTCTTGGGCTGTTGGTTTAGGGTTTAGACAAAACCCAAACCCTAAACCACTAAACCCTCAACCCTTAACCCTAACCCTATATGATGATTCCCCAAGAGGCCAGGGCTCAAACTCGAAATCCGAACTCCTTAAACCTTGAGCCCGAAAGCAGGCTCTGCGGGAGAACAGCCGAGATAGTCTGGGGGCCTTCAAATAATCACCAATACTAGGGGCCTAAATAATTACCAATACTTAAATGGGGGTTCCTTTTTATAACTATAGTATAAGGGGCCCCAAAACTCCATTCTAATGATTAAGGCCCCTACAGTATCCCCTAATCAGACTTGGAAACGACAGCAATGCCATCATCTCAGGCCAATCAATCCCAGACAGCGTAATCTTAGAAGCCTTAAATCCCCAAGGATCCCTGACGAAACACTTTCAGAACACGTGTCCACGGAACTGTTGTTATAGAAGCTTCATAGACTAGACCCGCCTTGTTTTGCGGAGCACTTGTTACAGTATCAATCCTTATGAATCCCTAATAGAAATGGAGAACCGGTTTGGACCCTTTGATACTTTTCTCAGAAGCCCTATAAATTTTCATTCTGAAGCCCTCAACCCAAAACCCTAAAGCCTAGACCTTAAATCCTAAACCCAAACTGCCTAAACCTCAAATCTGAAATCTGAATCCTAAACCCCAAACTGCCGAAACTTTAAATCTAAAGCCTAAACCCTGATAACACCGCTATAAAATCTCAATCCCCGATCTCCAGCCCTACGCGGTGGCTGCGCCTTCCAGCTGATCCTGGCGCGAGGCTTTGGGCCGAACAAGAGTGAGAGGATTGGGGTTTAGGGCTCAGGGGGTTTAGGGTTTAGGGTTCAGGGTGTAAGATTCCTGGTTGAACGGTTTAGTTAGGGCTCTGGATCAAGGGTTCAGGGCTTGAAGGCTTTAGACTTTACAGCTCTAGGTTTAGGGTCCTGGATTTTCTATCGTCGCATAGAGTCCTTGAATGACATGTTCCTTCGCCGTGAGTCTTTCGTCTAAACTAGAGCACGGGTTAAATTGTTACAGGGCTTGGTGGTGCGAGTGGTGTTTACAGGCGCTTGTTTGTGGCTTTGTACCCTCAACCCTACATCCGGCAGCATCAGACAGAGCCCATTCCCCTAAATAAACAACCTGAACCCTAATCTCTGAGGTGTGTGGGCTGAGGTTTTTATGCCTGAGGCTTTCAGGGGGCTTTGCACCTTTGGCTAAAAAAGGCGATGTACTTATACTTATTAGTAGAGTTAGTACACTTTTCCCTTTTTGGGGGGGGGGGTATGATAATCCCCATAACCCTAAACCCTAAGCCATAATCCCCATATAATCCGAAAGGTTAACCTTCAGCTTTCCAGGGATACTGGACAACTAAGCGCGGGAAACCCCAGAAGGTTTACTGATATACGGATATGCTAGTTTATGGGCTTGGGGCTTAGGGTTTAGGGTTTAGGGTGACATAATGATATATTATGGGCTGTTGGGTCAGGTTTGAGTGCAGGCTTTTAGCAGCGAGTTGCTTTCGCATTGCAGGGTGTTGGTGCTATCAGGTGATAGGAGGTCCGGTGCTGGCTACAGGGGCTTCATGTCTCGTCTACAAGGTCCAGAGGGTTTAGAGGCTTAGGTTTGTTTTGCGCTTTGCACTGAGCTTAGTGGCTTAGCCCTAAACCCTAAACCCTAAACCCTAAACTCGGTAGTGAAGGCTTCATGGCTTGATCGCGATGCCCGCACCCCAACTCGATTCCACACCTCACACGCTCAGCCAGAGTCCCATCTGTAAACTCGGAACCCACCTACAGTCTCCATTGTAGTTCCTTTTTGGGGTTACCTTATAGGATCCTTAATATAGAGTTGGTTAAACCAAAAAATGGAACTACAATGGAGACTATAGGCAAAGCGAGACCCCAAAGGTTGGTGAAGCCTCACACCTGTAGTCTCCATTGTAGTTCCTTTTTTTGGAATTATATATTAAGGATTCTGTAAAGTATCCACCAAAAGGAACTACAATGGAGACTATAGGCAAAACTTAAACGACAACCCCAAGTCACCAAGTCCTTCCAAGTGGATTGCATGCCCGAGGGGGCCAACATGTGAGCCTTCTATGCAGCCGAGTGAGGTCAAACCTCTGACCGGCAGGGCTCCGACAATCGACATAAAGTTGCAGGCAAAAAGAGGGTTTGACAATGGGCTTTAGGGATTTACGACGGGCACATACCATAAGCCATAATGACGGCTGTTGTTTCATGTCTGTGAGTTCAGGCCCAATTCATGCTTACCTCAGGGTTTATGGCTCGGTCTTGGCGCCTGAAAGCCTAGAAGGGCTGTTCAGAGTACATGAGTAGTATACACAGATTATAGCATTGCGTGAATCTTTAGATTCAGTCGAGGAACGACTCCCTGAAGCAAGAAAACCACGAAACCCCAACTTTGCGTCAGACCACGCCGTTAACCTTCACGCAGTGTTCCTGTGAGGCTCATTACGTATATGCATTGGCCCGCAAAGAAACTCAGCATACGGTTGATGGTATAAATCCTGCATTACCCATAATCAGGAATTGACCACAATTAACGTAGTTTAGGGTCCTTAAGGTAGTGGACGGTTTATATCCTCAACAGCAGCAAAGCTAGATATCATATAACCCGAAACCCCGAGCCGTAAGTTAAGTTATAACCTGTACAAAATAAATCCTAAGCCCCTTCCGCAAAAGCCCGAACCTTAATCCCTAAACCCTCCTGGCACCATGAAGCTCCTGTCATCAGTGTTGTCCACGAAGCTCAGAGAAAGAGGAGAGTCTCGTTACGCTTAGGGTCTCTGGCCCTCGGTTTGAAGGGGGGTTGGGATCTAGGGTTTGGGGTTTAGGGTTTAGGGGTTTAGGGGTTTAGGGTTCGGGTTTAGAGTTTAGGGTTTAGGGTTTTAGCTTAGGTTTAGGGTTTGGGATTTAAGATTTTAGCTTACTATAGGCTGTAGAGTTTATGGTTGCTCATGGCTGGAAACTAAAGCACACCGCTTTGAAGAAGTTGAAACGGAATCCCATTGCGGAGGTCGGCATAACTTCTGGGATCCTTATCATATGTGTTTCCATCATATGCCCCGATCCCTATTCTGTTCTTCTTATTTAGGCCTTTGTATGGTACTTCTGCACATGGCCTGCGGCTCAAGAGGCTTCGAACGATCTGGGAGTTTCCCAGAAGATGGGAGCCTTGATCTAAAGGCTGGCGAGTGGAGGTGCCCTACTCCTCGAGCCAGGCTGAACCATACAGATACACGTTATGCAAATATACAGTCTAAATATATATACACATACATCTGTATATATATATATATGTATATACGTATACAAATGTGTTTGCTGGCTTGTTGGTTGATAAGAAGATGTGAATGCCTGTACTATAATAGGTGTAATGTGCATCCGTATATATGTGGCCACCACTACATATATGTACGTATGTCGACCTTACTACAACCAGCGTGTTGGAGTTCCCTCAAGCAGCAGAACGAAATAACAGGTCACAGATCAGGGGCTTTCGGGTTGGGTAGCAGGGTTTAGTGTATGAAGCTTGGGATTTGGTTTCCTAAACCCTAAACCCTAAACCGTGTATGAAGCTTGGGATTTGGTTTCCAGGTGTAAAGGTTCCGGTTTTAACTCTCACTGAATGGCATGGAGTCTGCACCGGGTGGTTCCGGTCGAGAGGTTTAGGGTTTAGGGTTTTAGGATGTAAGGCTTCTGGTCTAGGAGCTTTGGGTTTGACATGTTTGCGGCCACGGCGGCGCATGGAACGATGGCAGTGGTGCAGATCTAGGTGATGGAGGCGACGAACAACCGCTGTTGTGGGGTTTAGGACTTTAGGAGCTGCCTTCGGTGTCATGGAGAAAAATGGGAATTTCCGAAAATTAGGGTACCCTATTTTGGGGTCCTTATAATAAGGATCCTACTATTTAGGGTGCTATATTAGGGTCCCCTATTTTCGGAAACCCCCAAATACTTTGGTATCAGTCTCCTCAGTTCTGAATCGCCAGCCCCTGTTAGATGCAGAAGAGTTCAACCGAAACAACTGAACCCCACAACGGGAATCCTTAATCCCCAACCCACAACACCCTTACATAACCCTTGAACCGCAAAACCCCATAATGCATGAACCCGATTTAGAAGCCCTGCGTCTTTATTAGGGCTCTCTACATAGATCCCAATACATTGGGGTTATACGGCTGATGATATAAATCCTGCCTTGCCCATAATAAGTGTTTATGATCCTTAAAGCCATGCAGGATTTATATCATCAACAACAGGACCCAGGTTCCTTAATCCGGTTCCCATATCGCCCAAAAGCCCTGCAGCCCTAAGCCTCGGAGGAAGAGGCTCCGAGCCATGGGGGTCCTTGCAAAGACAGAGGTTGCAGGGGCAGTAGTTGGCTAACATAGGGACCTTAATACTTACCTATAGCCTTTGGGGGTTCCTTATTCTTATTTGTACTGCTACTATTATAATTTTTATAGTATGATATACCCTCAGATCCCTATTCAGGCCCTACATTAACACAGAATCTTGAATAGTTAATGATATGATTCGCTTTTTTATCGCGTTAATGGCTACACTAGAACCTGTGCCGAGACCCCAGTCTAATTCCTCAAAGTGCCTGTGTTTTTGACGAGGCTCTTGCGGGACTGGTAACTTTGTGATCAAGTCTTCGGGGTCAACCCTAAACCCTAAACCCTAAACCGTTAGACCTCTGATCTATACATCCTTCTCCCTTGATTTAGGGAGCCCCACATTTGTGCCTGAAAAGAAGCGGCCTTTATTCAAACAGGAGTCCACAAATGACGAAATCCCGTGACCGCCAGCTGCGCCCGATTACAGGACGATGGCCGGCGCCGCTATGAGGAGCCACGAAGGCATGGTGTGTGGTTTAGGGTCCGCTACTTATAGAGTTCAGGGTTCAGGGCCGGGCTATAAGGTTTTGATTGGGCTGGAGTAAACTGCAACATCGTGCGGTAAGGTTATGGGCTCTCTTATGCACAAACACCCGCATAAACTTAAGCCGTGTGTGTCAGATGCAGCATCAGCCGAACAGACCTCTGGCTTTGATGTTTAGCGCGTAGATACGGTGTTGTTCGGTGTTCATAGGGTTTAAGATGCCAGTTTTTGATTGGAGGGTTGCCTGTGCCTTTGCGTAGGTTTGCATGTAGAGCGACTGCATGAATAAATATCATTCCCACAGGGTCCGAAGTACCTACATAGTAGAATTAATGTAGGGTTTGAAAATGAGGACTCCTTAGTATGATATGGGAAAGTATCCCCCATGACAGTACCCTTTGGGATTGCACCGGCAGGTCCGTGCAAAGGCAGCGACGAGCATTTTTCCGTCCTTTTGAACGCCTCGACACTTTAGGGTTTGGGGTTGTACGTGCCTGCCGTGCAAGTGGAGTGCTGTCCACGTAATTGCATGTGTTAGTGGGACGAGACGTGGGAGATTCTGAACAAAGGGGTACCTTATTTTGGGGTCCTTATAACAAGGATCCTACTATTTAGGTACCATGTTAGGGTCCCCTATTTTCGGAAGCCCCCCCCATGAGCTCCCAGCCGCAGGCTTTACATCCGGCTCAGGTTGGCTGTATGCTTCCGGTGGCCAGAATTCCCCAAGCCTCAAACCCAAAACCAGCCTACACCACAAACCCCAAACCCTAAACCCTAACACCCTAAGCCCTTCACCCTTAAACAATAAAGCCCCAAACCCGAGAACGCTATGCAAGCCCTTTCTAGGACCCTTAAGCACGCCTAATGGAAGCCCTGAGCGAGCCCCGTGAAGGAATCCTAAGGACTGTTACCCTGCAGAAAACAGTTGTAACGGCCGTATAGATCCGAATCCCAAATCGATCCTAAACCCTAAACCCAAACCCCTAAACCCTAAGCCCTAAACCCTAAACCCTAAGCCCTAAACCTTAAACCCTAAACCCTAAACCCTAAACCGAATCCTTAAGGACTTGGTACCCTGATAAAATCGTCTCTGCCCGCCCTGAGAGGCCTGTTCGACAGCGCCTGGGGAAAGATCGCAAGGATGCCGCGAAGCTTCAGGAGCTTAAAATGTGCCGTAAAATGGTCAAAAAGGCTCCTAGACGGGTTCCGTAAGGGTTTTGTGTTCATTATGGGGTACTATATATATATATATAACCATCTATGTATATATATATATATATATAGACAGACACGTTTTGTTGTATGTATGTATGTATGTATATATATATATATATGTACATATATGGGATGCTTTCAGGGACCTACAGGGGTTCTGCAAGGATGTTGCTTTTTACGGTCCTTTCAGCTGATTAAACGGTTCCTTCAACGGTCCTATAAGCTTAAAGGGTTCCCTTTCTGTGTCTTCGAGCTGAGGACTATGCGGCAGTGAGCCCGTTTGCAAGTCGGCTGGGTGTATGGCACGTGAGCATCGGTACTTGACTTAAGGATTAGACGCTAAACCCTAAGCCCTAAACCCCCAAAGCCCTAAACCATCCTAAGCCCCTCAACGCTAAACCCCTAAAGCCCTAAACCCTAATCCCTACACAGATGGTCTCCAGGATTTGGGGCTCAAGGGCTGCAAAGGTTTAAGGGGGAGAGCTGCTGAGAGGATCTCAAGGACAAAGACTACGACAGGCCCGGCTGCCCTGCCTCAAGTGTACTTGGAGGTTCATGGGTAGTTTTTAAGTTATAAGTGGGGCTAGCTGTCTCGTAATATGGGTTATAAGCATAGGTATTTTACTTATAACCCCACTTTACAAATACCCACGAACCTGCAAGTATAGTTTTTAGGGGTTTAGGGGTTTAGGGGACGCCTCATGCGAGTTCAGATCTCATCTGGTGAGCTGCGGCACGTGGTATTGTTCCTCGTCGTACCGTCATGTCCCGATGCTCAACAAGACCTTGGGTGTTGGGCCGAGAACGGGATCGTTAGTGCCTAAACCCTAAACCCTAAACCCTAAGTGCTGTGTTGAGGGATTGTTGCAGTGTCCTGAAAGTACAGCAGCTGTGGAGTCTCCTGGGATGCTTAGGTAAAGACTTCTGCCCCTCAGCGCCAAGTACCTATAAAGTAATGTACGGGCCTTAATAAGCAGAAGAGGTTTTGTTTTTTTTGGGGGGGTTCTTATTACAACTGTAGTATTACATACCCCCAAACCCTATTCTAATTATTACAAGGCCCCTAATGTCTGTGCGCTGGCCTAAAGTTGGATCCGAGCTTCTTAGTGTAAAACTCCTGAGCTCGGATCCGAAGCTATGTTATCTTCTGCTATATCGCCAGCATCTTGTTTAGGGGTTTAGGGTTTTATGGTTTAGGCTTGAATCCCTAAACCCTAACCCCTCTAAGCCCCTCTAAACCCTAAACCCTTTAGCCTTGAAACGTCACGGAGTGCAGAATCACTATCCTGCGCATAGTGCGACTCCAATGGCCATGGGCGACGTCGCCGTTGTACCTTTTGCGACCAAAGTCCGTGGTTGCGGACCCTAGTCCTACGTCCTAGACCCTAAGTATCCCCCTTCCGTTACTTGGCCAGGAATGCGCCCATGTTCGAGAATCCGGCTTCGGCTACTTAGCCTGCACAGATGACTAGCATGGATAAGATATCTGTCTCGCGTGTGTAGTTTTAGTGGCAGTGCCTCAAGCTTAAGTGCGATATCTGTAGCCCAGGTTTATGCCCCTCGCAACGACCGTCGAGGTTACCGTGCAGAGGACAGAAGTGTTCGTTCGATTAGGGTTTAGGGTTTAGCGCAGGTCCATGTTTGTCAGCTGCAAGTGTAGGGTTTGTTTGACTCTGACGAACGGTGCTTGTCCAATGTGGGTCATGTAACGTGAACAGTGCCCTAAACCCTAAACCCTGTAAACCCTAAAGCCCTAACCCTAAACCGTATTTAGACGTCGGTGTACTCAGGATCCTAAAATAACAGGGAGGAGGGAGGAGCTTTCCTTGAAGCATCCTGGATCTCAGACACTCCCATGTACGTGGGCAGCATGCATAAAGGCACCTGGACCCCTAAACCCTAAACCCCAAACCCTAAACCCTAAAGCCTAAACCCTAAACCCTAAACCCTAAACCCTGAAGGAAGGATGACTTCAGAATCAGATTCATGCAGGCTTCAAGTGCTTTATTTACTCTAGCGCTCTGTTTGCGACTGGAAGATTCGGTTACTAATACTTCAACATCACTAGCTTGGGATTGCTGCCACTGTAAGTTGCAGCTCTTTCCAGACCCATTCAACCATTCACTTAAACGCCTTGACAATTTTCAACCGCCAAAGTCTGAGCCAATTAGCGAAAATACAACAATAACAGGGCATTCTGAAGCAAACGTGTAAGGACGATGTGAGTTGTGCATCACTGAGAATGTTAGGTGTGTTTCAGAACGTAAGGGTTCGGAAATTGGCTTTGAGCAGCAGGCTCTTTATCAACAGCACCATTGCCACCGAAACATACGGATCCACAGTTTTTAGAACCTCGGCCATGTCTCGCAAGAAGCTATGTTGTTCGGGCTAGCCGTTGGAAGGCAGAGGTCTCAGAGCAGCGCCCGTAGTGAAGATTATCGCAGATTATTGGTACGCCATGAAGCCCGACTGGTGAAACGGGTTCCTGCAATCCCGCATCCCGAAGCCGTAATTATTAACCTTAAGTGCCAAGGATAGAAAGGGGTAGAAATCGCCCTAGACGCCAAACCCAAAACAGCAACGTCACTCTTGAAGATTCTTGTCTACTTCTAAGAGGATTCGCGCCGAGCCGATCGCAGAGGGCTTGGCGAAGGGTTAATGTCATGTTGAATGTGGGTGATTCAGGGGTTTTGGTGTTAATATAGGGGCCTGAATAATTACCAATACTATTTTGGGGGCTCCTTATTATCTTTATACTATAAAGGAATCCAAGACCCTTTTCTAACTATTCAGGCCTCTACATTAGGTGTAACTTAGCTAATCTTGCGGGCTTATGTGCGGAGCATGTAGTTTGGTCGGTCAGCGATTCTTAAAGATAATTCTCGTGCCAGCAGATACATTGCATCTGTCCTCCCCAGCCTCAACCCTACACCCTTCTATCATCCTGAGCCCGAAACAGCCCTCGAAACACACATTCGAATTACTACTGACTGTAAACAGTTAACAGCCCCAAAGCCCTTGTTCTAGTCATTATTAGTTATGAAAAAGCATCAGAGATTTCTAACTATTAAGAACTGGTGTGGTTTCGCTTGCGGTCCTGAGCTTCAACTCTCGAGTCAGCAGGGCATGGTCAGGGTGCACCTGCGGCCAATTAATCTGCGCATGTGCGTATCTAGTTGTCATGCAGACATACATGTACCTACATGTATAGATATACGTATGTGTAAAGGTTTACTGCAGTGGTCTTAATACCTGGAAAAAGAGTCATTTTAAATAAGCAAGTACTCACGTCCCTGTCAGTAGTTGCTTTTGAGGTTATGCCGTACATTTCTGTGGTGATATCCTGCTGTTCGGTTCATTGGCTTTGTCCTTGCAGGTAGTATAGGGGCCTAATAATTACAAATACTAATTTGGGGGGGTTCCTTACTATACCTATAGTATACTGGGCCCCAAGACCCAATTCTAACTACTTAGGCCCCTATATTTGGGATTCGGTTGTCTGCAGCTTTTAGTGTCGGTGTTCCTTGTTTTGGGGCCTGGGATTCTGGAATTTCTGATTTGCTGCTTCGTCCTCGAGTAGAGCTATGAAAGACTTCTGGGAAGGCGCTTCGGCTTCCCTGTGAGAAATTTTGGTTTACCCTAAACCCTCAACCCTAAACCCTGAATCCCAACGGATCAGGCCTTCACGGCTTGTTTTGACAATCGCCGGCGATTTCTTCACTACTGTTGATGATATGCATATATATATATATACATCCTGCAATAACTTAAGGACCCTGAACTATGGGAATTATGGTATATCCCTTCTCATGGGTAATGCAGGATGTATAATATATCATCAACCGTATGTACTACAGTTCCCCACACTATAGGCAGCCGGAGCCCTTTGTTTCAAGGCGCCGTCGGGGTTTGAGCAATCTTCTTGGAGGGCTGGTGGTGGCTGAGGAAGATGTTTGCGGGTTCGTGAAGGCCAAAGATGGAAGTCGGACCCTAAACCTTATAAACCCAAAAGGCGGTTTAGGGTTTAGTGTTTGGAATTTAGGGTTTTGGGTTTAGGGTGGACCTCAAACTACTGAAAACACACGCATCCTGGGAGCAGCTATGTGGTTATCTGAGGGTTTCAGCGATCAGGGTTTAGGGTTTAGGGTAGGGGGTTTTCTGACGGAGTGAGCGTACCTTACCGTTTGGGGCTCTAGGGCTTAGGGGTGATGGCAGCCAGCGTTCCTAAGTTTTGGGCATTTCTTTGTCAAAAATCTGACTTCTCGCAGCTGAAAATTTGGGACCAAGATTTTTTCGGGCGCTTCTTCGTCTGCATTTGAAACCAGCCATGCAATCGCGGCAGCAGTCGGAGGAAGAGACACTTGGAGTGATTCAATGAGCCTAAACCCTGAACAGAGCCTAAAGCCTGAAGTCTAATTAATTCAAAGCCTAAGTCCAAAAACGTGCTAAATCCTAAACTAAACCCGAAACCCTAAAACCCGAATTAAACCCAAAACCTTAAACTCGAACTAGAGACTGAACCCTTAAACCGGGAGTTAACCCCAAACCCCATAAGGCTTACGCCGGGGTTCCTGAATCATTCGGCGCGAGGCCGTTGACAATCCCTAAGGGTCCATGTGCCCA
>CAJNDV010001114.1:211608-221798 GCA_905221635.1 Symbiodinium sp. CCMP2456
TTTAGGGTCTTAGGCTTGGGGTTTAGAGAGTCACTGCAGTACCTCTACCTTCGTTTCTTGTTACGGGGTCCTAACCATAGAATAGATTGCCCAAGCAACGGCACTGTAGGGTCTAGGTAGCGGTCTTCATAGTTGGAGTTGGGTCTGGGGGGCGGTCGATCATAATGTAACCATGCAGGGACTCTGAATATCTAATGAATGCTGGTGTTCCTTAGGCTTCCTGATTGCAGTCATAGTATCAGATACACCAAAACCCGAATCCAATTCTCAAAGGCCCCTATACTACATCTCTTGTTAGGTCGTAGGCAGTGATGCATGGGGGGGAGGGACGGCACAAGCTACCTTCTGTAGGTCCTAGGCCTCAAACTCTATAAGCTAAGCCCCAAGCCTTTAACCCTAAACCCAGAGAAAGAGGCTACTGCACTTAAAAAAAAAAAACCTAAACTCTTAAACCCCTAAACCCTAAGCTCCAAGCCTTAAACCCCAAGCCCGAAGACGGCTCCGGGTTTAGGTGCTGCCTTTATTAAGGAGTTTAGGGGTTTAGGGTTTTGGGTTTTGGGTTTTGGGTTTTAGGGTTTAGGGTTATTGTTTCGAAGCCCTTCTGCAAAGAGGTGCAGGGGTGTCATCTGGCGGGCGTGTATCGCCAGACCTCATGGCTGTGCCTTCTCTCTAGCGCTGCCGACGTAGAGAAGAAATCTGAGCGTTTTGCTAAGCATCGTCTGGAAGATAATATAGGGGCCTAAATAATCAACTATACGACGTTTTTGGGGGTTCCTACTTATGATTATAGTAGAATATACCCCAAAACCCTATTCTAATTATTAAGGCCCCTGCATTACCCTAAGGGTCCAAGTACCCCTTACTATGGGACTTGAGGTCTTGCTGGGCACCGAAAACTCTCAAGAAGGACTGCTCGGACCCTTTAGGGTTTAGGGTTTAGGGTTTAGTCTCTTAGGATAAACACTAAACTCCAAATCCTACCTACTTCAACAACCCACCTTTTCAGAATTCCTTATGGTTTCCTTTGTTAAATTCTAACTGGGGGGTAGGTTCTTTAGCATCCAGGTATTGCCAACTGCTTAAAACCCTTAACCCTAAACCCTAAACCTCTTATGGGATGTAGGAACCCTAAACCCTACACCCAGAAACCCTAAACCTCTGATAGGATGGGATGTAGGAACCCTGAACCCTACACCCTAAACCCTAAACCTCTGATGGGATGTAGGAACCCTAAACCCTAAGCCCTAAAAACTCCCAAGCCCTGCACCCTAAACCCTAAACCCTAAACCCCAAAACCCTAAATCCTAAACGACTCTAACTCTGAACTTCGAGGCCGGGGTCTTCCCAGTGGGCACTTTTTTCACCTTTTTTTGCTGGTCATGGGTTCCTTGCAAAGCCGTTTAGGGTTTAGGGTTTAGGGGTTTAGGGTTTAGGGGTTTAGGGGTTTAGGGGTTTAGGGTTTAGGGTTTAGGGTTTAGGCAATGCCACAAAGGGAACCCCAAGGACCAAATCGTACCCTACCCTAAACCCTAAACTAAACTACATCCTAAACCCCAAAATCCTAAACCCAAGGCCCTAACCAAATCCCTAGATCCCAAACCCAAAACCCTAAATCCTAAACCCTAAAATAACAAACCCTAGATCATAAACCCCAAACCCTAAACTAAACCCTAAATCCTACACCAAACCCAGAACCCAAAACCCTAAACCCAAAACCCTAAATCCCTCAACCCTCCTAGACGAAGGCCAGCCCTGATTAGATTTCTTTCAGCTTAGCCGATGGCACGAAGACGCCCTGCCTGCCGCAGGGCGCTGCTGCTTTGCTTGCTATATGGGTGGTTGTCAAAATTACGGTCCATGTTTTGGGTCCTTATTATAATACGGCACCTATTATTTAGGGTACCCCAAAAGGGACCATAATTTTGACAACTACCCATATGGGTAGTACTCTAAATTGGGGGTCCCTTTTTGGGTTCCCGATATAGTACGGCACCCTTATAAAGAGGACCCTAAAAGAGACCCTACTTTAGAGAACTACCCAATTACCCATATTCTAACTTAGGGGCCTTAAGAATTAGAATAGGGTTCGGGGGTACATTCTACTATAATCATAATAAGGAACCCAAAACCCTATTCCAAATATGAAGGCCCCTACATTAGGAGCTCGAGTAATTCGTCATACGATCCCCTTAGTCATACCACCCCCCTCCCCCCAAGGATCACTATGCAACTGTTTCTTTGATAATTATAGAGCTATATGGGTGATTCTCTAAATTAGGGTCCCTTTGTAGGTCCCCAATATAGTACGGCACCCTTATAAACGGACCCTAGAAGGGGCCCTATGTTAGAGAACTACCTATACTCGTCAGCTTTGGAGGTCTGTTCACTTGAAGCCTGAATCCGAACACCTCCGTGTAAGTAGGGTGTTGTGTTTAAGGCGGTTTTGGGGTTTCGGTGTTTAGTCTAGGACATTTTCAGGTGGGTAGTTACCGTTATAGGAGCCTTATAGAAGGTCTATATACCTTATGGAAGCCTGAAAGAAGCCCTATACACCCTACCCTAAACTCCCCACCTGTAGTTTCCTTTCATTTAGGGGTTTAGGGTTTTGGGTTGAGTGGCTTATGGGTTGACGGTCTAGGCTTCGGGGCGTTTGGTGCTTTCGGGTTTAGAGTTCAGACCCGAAAGACCTTCTGCAAAACCTTCCTAGCCTGAAATCTGAAGCTGGCATAACCTAGTTCGGTTTGCGGTTCATATTATAAGCCTTACTGTAGAGTTCATCGGGCCCCTACAGAGAAGTAGGTGATGGTAGAAGGAAGCCCTAAACCCTAAACCCTAAACACTCTTTAAAGACTTGCAAAGAGGTTTGGACCCTCCCTAGACCCTGGGTTTAGGGTTTAGGGTTTAGAGTGGGCTGAAGGTAGGTAGGGTTCAGGGTTTAGGGTATCGGAGGCCTGAAAAGGTGGGCTGAAGGTAGGTAGGGCTTAGGGTTTAGGGTATCGGAGGCCTGAACACGTGGGCTGAAGGTAAGGATCCCATATATAGGGACTCATAGATGGGATTGCCCAACCTACCTTCCTCCCACCCTTGGAGCCCTTTGAAATGTAGTACCTCTTTCCAAGGGTAGGATCCTTTGATGCGAAGGTAAGGCACCTGAAGACGTAACTCCATCTAAGATTCGGGGCGAGGCATCGGAATCCGCAGATAGGGTACTCAGAGCTCTACTTATGATGCCTTCCCCATAGCTTCGATAGATGTTCCTAGAGCGAGGATGGTTCTTATCTTATGTTCATGATCTCCAGTGGAAACTTGCGATGAGGACGGCGACATTGACGACGGTTCTTCGAGATGCTCCTAGAGCATCCACATATACAACTATGGGATCAGGTCCCTAAAAACCATGGTGAGGATGCTCCTTCAAAACCCAATTCCGTGATATGTCTATATTTCCATAATGGTAGTATGTATGTGTATTATATATATATATATACATACAGACATACATATGTATTTATGGAAATTTTGGGGTTTCCAAACCCTAAGCCTTGAACACTATATGCAGAGCAGCTCCGCCTATGTGTTTCACCGCCCGTGGGGATGTCCGGAGGCATTCGCAACAGATGGATGCAGGCTTTGGGGCTTTAGGGTTTATGGGACTTTAGGGTTTCTTAGGGATTCAGGGTTTGGGGCTTTAGGGTTTATGGGATTTTCGGGTTTCTTAGGGATTCAGGGTTTGGGGCTTTAAGGTTTATGCGACTTTAGGGGTTTCTTGGCACTTTAGGGTTTGGGGCTCTAGGGTTTATGGGACTTTAGGGTTTCTTAGGCCTTTAGAGTTTGGGCCTTTAGGGTTGCGGCTTAGGGTATGCAGTGGGGGGTGGGGGTTTAGAGTCCAACATCGTAGACCTGAAAATGTGAATCCGTGAGATCTTCAATTGGGGCTCAGGCTTTTAGGGCTCAGGGCTTAAGGCTTAAGGTTTAGTAGCGTTCCCGTGAACTCAAAATAGCCCTAAAGCCCCGGACCCCAAGACCCTCTACCCTCAACCCTGAAGCATAAAACAAAAAGAAGGGAACACCCTAAAGTCGTAAAACCTCACCCTCAACCCTAAGCCCAAGTCCCAAATCCTTCAACCATCAACCCTCCAACCTCTAACCCTGAAGCCTAAACCCTGAAGGCTACCCCAAAGCCTATAAAACCTGCATGAACCTACATGTGAAGGGTACCTTTTTGATGATTACCTGTAAAAGTTCGTCAACAGCTAGTATTTGGGGTTGCGGAAAACCCTCCTCATATAGAAGCCGGAATAATTGCCAACATTATTCCGTAAGGCTCCTTATTATAACTATACTACATGGAGCCCAACACCCTATTCTCATTAGTCAGGCCCCTACATGAGGAGGGTTTCCTGAACCCCAAATAATATGGGTTTGGGCCCTAAACCCTAAACTCTAATCCTAAACCCTAAACCCTAATCCTAAACCCTAAACCCTAAACCCTAAACCCTTAAACCTAAACCCTAAACCCTAAACCTTAAGCCCTAAACCTTAAAAAGCCCCTACCTTGAGCCCCACAGCGCCGACCCAAGGAGGGGCTCCCAAGGCCCTGGAGGTCCTCGAGAGGGGCACCCGGCAGGACCATTCCGGTGACGTTACAGGGGTTTGGGAGTTTAGGGCTTTGAGTGAGGGTTCAGGGGTTACGGGGTTTGGGGGTTTCCGGCTTTGGGTTAGGGTTTAGGGGGTTCAGGTTTAGGGTTTGGGGGTTTAGGGCTTTGGGTTAGGGTTTAGGGGTTTGGGTTCAGGGCTTTGGGGGTTCGGGGGTTTATTTGGGTTCAGGTCTTTGGGTTTCGGGGTTTGGGGGTTTAGGGCTTTGAGTTCAGGGCTTTGGGTTCAGGGCTTTGGGGGTTCGGAGGTTTGGGGCTTTTGGTTTAGGGGTTTGGGTTCAGGGCTTTGGGGGTTTAGGGCTTTGGGTTCAGGTCTTTGGGTTTAGGGGTTTGAGGGTTAAGGTCTTGGGGTTTAGGGCTTTGGGTTCAGGGCTTTGGGGATTGGGGGTTTAGGGCTTTTGGGTTCAGGTCTTTGGGTTTAGGGGTTTGGGGGTTTAGGGGTTTGGGGTAGGGTTTAGGGTGTAGGGTAGTTTAGGGCTTTCGGTTCAGGAGTGCGGGTTCAGGGTTTGAGGGTTTAGGGCTTTGGGTTCAGGGCTTTGGCTGAGTCTCTCGAGTTGCTACGTGTGGCCGGCCCGCAAAAGTTTGAGTCCTAGAAGCCCTAAATCTGCGCTCAAACCTTGCAGCCCTGAGCCCTGGACCCGAAACGTTTGAACCCTAAAACCCTTGAACCCTAAACCCTAAACACTAAAACTATCGAACCCTAAACCCTAAACCCCAAAACTCTAGAACCCTAAACCCTAACACTCTTGAACCCTAAACCTACAAACTCTTGAACCCTGAAACCCTCTGCCTCGAGCCCTCGCCACCCTAAGCGCCTAAACTAAACTCCCAAACCTTCAACCCCTCAGGCCCAAACTCCTGAACCCCTAATCCTTTAAACCCCAAAGGCCCTAAACCCAAAGCCCTAAGCCCCCAAAGCCCTAAACCAAAAGCCCTAAACCCCTAGACCCCTAAACCCTAAACCCTTAACCCACGAAGCCCTAAACCCAAAGCCCTAAGCCCGGATACAAAAGCCTTACATCCCTAGACCAAGGGCCAGAAAGCGTAACAGACCCCGAGCCCCCAAACAAGACCGGCCTCCCCCGTTCCCCACACGGTTTAGGGTTTAGGGTTCAGGGCTTTAGGGGTTTAGGGGTTTAGGGTACTAAAATTTTAAGAATTGTCCAAAAACATATATACCCTAAGCCCTATAAGCCCTAACCCTACCACAACCTATAAACCCTAGAGGCCCTAGTTCGAGGGCGTCTTGCTCGGACCTCTGCTGCAGGAGCGGCCAGAGAGGCTGATGACGCGCCCGTCGGCGATGCAGGCCCGATAAGATGGCGGCCTAGGGTTTAGGGCTTAGGGTTTCGGGTTTAGGGCTTAGGGTTTCGGGTTTAGGGTTTAGGGTATCGGGTTTATGGCGATGGCGGCCATACATACCCTAAGGGTCCAAAGGACCCGATAAATAGGTACTTTGGTTCGGGGTACTAGGTATCTAGGTCAATATATGCTCGAGCCTTCTGGTCTAGAGGCTGTACCTCCCCAAGGTAATGATTGCAAACGGGAAGTGCCACGCCCTAAGGGTCCAAGTGCCCAAATAGTAGGGTTTCAAGGTCCAAAAACCATTCAGAGTATGGAGGTTGGGGCCTAAAACCTTACTATTTGGGTACTCGGCCCCTCTGGGATGCACACTACCTCCTTGAGCAGCCCTAACAGGCTGATCAACTCGACGGGTCAGAGGGTCTACCTCAGCCGGGCCACGAAGGAGGACGTCTCCAAGAAGTTCAAGGGGAACGGCGACAGCTGGATGAAGAACGGCTTGGGGTTGGACGACGACAGCATTGCCAACATAGACATGCTCCTCAAGAGAGGCTTGGAGGACAGGAGTTCAGAAGGAAGTTCTCGGGTTACCACGACAGTAGCTTTGAGAAGCTGAATCTGAAGAACCTGAGAGTGTCAGAGTGGGTGACAGATGCCGAGAGAATCTTCAAGGCAATTGCGGCCGGCCGGAAGTGGTGGAGTTTTCGACTACCTGTGTCGAACCAAGGTCTGTAGCTACATGGCAGGCGCACCGCTCTATACCGGCTTGCCCATGCAACGCCGAGTTCATCACAGAACACCGCGGGTGGTGCACGATCCAGCGCCAAGACATCTTGACCCTGCGGCACCTGCTGTGCGGCATATCGTCCACCCTTCTACAGCTATTGGTTTTAACACCCTGGGCTTCCATATTAAGCCCACACCGGAAACCCCTACCCTTGAGGATCCTTGAACCTCGACAAGAAAGCCCCAGATCTCTAGCAACACTTGCTCAAAGCCCCCAACTGTACCATCGAATTAGCTATCCAGCTGTACATATGTATATATATATATATATATGAAGATATATATATATATATATAGGTGTATACATATATATACACAAGTGTTAATTCAGACACATATATATATATATATATATGCGTGCATGCTACTATTCTGGAACGAGGTCCCCCAACACCACAGTAGGCATGGTCCTGTCGGACCCAATTCCAGCATGGTAGCATATAGGGTTGTGCTATATATGGAGCCTGTGGTTACACATATGGGTAGTTTTCCGATTTGGGAGTTTCCGAAATTAGGGGTACCTTCAGGGTCCCCTATTTTCGGGAACCCCTATATGGTAGTTTTCCGGTTTAGGCATTCACGAGTTTTGGGAGGCTCAGTGACTCAGGGGTGCAGGTAAACCCTAAGCCCTAAACCCCCCTGACCCTGAACCTTATCCTATAATAATAAGGATTACTTGAACCTTTAGAGAGAGTTCAAGCTTCAGGGTTCTGCGTTTAAGCTTGAGGGTTGAGTCGTCCCGTTCGGCATGGTAGGAGGCAGAGTTACACTGACCGCCATGCTGAAGCTGGAGTTCAACAACCCCTGGTAGCAATACACTAACAATGGACGGTACTTGCATGGAGGATGTAGAAGGGTAGTTCTCTAAATTAGGATCCCTTTTTAGGTCCCCAATATAATACGGCACCCTTATAAACACGACCCTAAAAGGGACCCAATTTTTACAAAACTGCCCAGAGTGTCTTGCACAGTGACTTATTTATCTTGGCACACAGTTTGTGTGTGTACCATGAGAACCTCACCAAAGTTGGCTGCGGGTTCGTCCAGACACCGGTGGCATGCTTGCCAAGGGTATCAGGTTTCAGGTAACCTGTGTAAGCAGCGTTCAGGGTACGCCCTAAACCCTAAACTTGAACCCTTAACTTCGAAATCCCAAGCTTTGCACCCCTCAACCCTAACTCCCACACGCCCTAAAGCCTACACATTGCACACCAGGAAGACCGTTCTGATGCTGGCCCAGCCCGCACGGCACTTGGAATGGTCGCCACCATCCCTGTGACCACACAGCAGAGCTGCTTTTGCGTTTAGGATATCATATAGGGGCCCAAGTAAAATAATTACCAATAGTAGGGGTTCCTCATTCTAAGTGTAGTATAATATGCCCCCCGAACCTAATCTAAGTATTACGGCCCCTCTATTTAGGGCTGGGTTTTGGAACTTTGGGTTGAAAGCTTCAGGGTCTGGGGTGTAGTGGGGGTTTAGGGCTTCGGCTTCAGGGCTTGAGAGCGTTTAGGGTCGATGTTTAGGGCGTTTAGGGTTTAGGGTTTTAGGGTTCAGGGTTTGGGTTCAGGGTTTTAGATTTTAGGCCGACGGCCTTCGGTTCCAAGCCCGCTAATCATGGCTCTGCCTAGCGATGTCTGCAGCATGAAGCTTCGGCTCAGGCCCTTAAGCCCCAGAACCCTCTTGCACGCCATCAAAAACAAACCGACATGTATTGTATATTATCCCTAACCCCCCCAGGTAGCTACTATACAGGGCCCTAGGGGCTCTAGCACCCTATACAGTAGATACCTGGGGGGTTAGGGTATTGGTTTAGAAGGCCTGCCTCAGTCGTGAAAGGGACCACTTCAGGTTGAAACATGTGGAAGGTCGATTATTTGGGGTTGAGGTACCCATGGGCCAAATAGTAGTTCCTTTTTGTGGCTTATATTTAAGATTCTATTAGGGAATCCCCAAAAGGAACTACTATGGGATTGGGGGGGTTAAGATTTTAACTGCAAGATACGATTGCATTCTCTCATGTATTCTATTCTAACACACTTCATGACACGTCTAAGCGTTTTGAGGATGATTTGCATATGCAGGAAGTGCTGTTGCGCTCTAAGGTTGCACTGTGCCTGAGCCATTTGACGATCAGCCAGAACTTCATCTCGATTTCTGAATCTACACAGGGGATCATGAACATGACTTCGATTCCGGCATCACTACACAGTGCGCAGTCTTACTTGAAGAGCGGTAGAGAACCAAACTCCTGAGTGGCGGCCTTCCTTTCAGACTTGGCACCGAAGCATTTACACAGTGGAGAGATTCGTTTCTGCCGGCGGCTTCGGCGTCAGGGCTATGATGATACTGCGCTGGTTTGAAGTTTCGGGCCAGTTCTGGGGCCTTCTGCTAATGGACTTCCGATCGCATGTCTGGACAATGGACACCTGCCATGGCCCGCCCTTCAAACCCGAACCCCAAAGGCCTACATCCTAGGCCCTAACCCTGTGGTAGGGCAGGTGGTACTGTATTGCAGGCTCCATCGCAGGGAAGTTTCCAGAACACCAGCCAAATATCGTAGAAAATCATACTGCATCATTCACGGTGTAGGGTTTTGGATTTAAGGTGCTGGGCTGGGTGTAGACCTCTTCGACATTGGGCCATTTCGCATCCGCCTTCTGCACAGCAGCGGCCACCATGCAGTACATGAAGGACCCATTGTCGGCTTCTTGCAAAAGTTATGCAACGTAAGTAGCTGTGACGGCAAAACCGGACAGTAGGAGGAGGAGGAGGAGGAGGAGGCCGGGGCCGATCAAGCAATCGCTGCAGAGATGAAACGGTAATGCAAGGAATGTTGCTGATGGAGCTTCAAACCATTACTTTCCCATTTGCATCGACGATGGCAGGCGACGACTTTGGTTGATACTGCTTGAACAAATTGCAGAGTATAAAGTTGATCCCAGGAGAGGAAGGGCAACTAGCAGGTGCAACTTCTGCTGCAACTACTCTCAGCACTGTTATGTGCTCCACGGCTCCACCTCTGTCGGTCGTGCACGACGTGCCGTTTACGAGATCTTGTGCTTCAAAAAGTCTTTCATGGCTAGATCCGCATGCACGGAGCTTTGTTGCTGAAGCAAGATGCCTCATCCGCTACGCATATCGGGCACCCCTAATGCCACACCTTTGGACCGTGAAGGCTTGTTCATGGACAAACCATCTCTGCCCAAGGATTACAGATTCAGCGGTCTGAACTCGAAGCCCGGTAGTTCCAAACTCAAAGCCGGAAGCCCTAAAACCCCAAAACCCCAAACCCTCAACCCTAAACCATCTCTGCCCCGAATACTGGGAGGGTCGGGGGACTTAGTAAGTGGGTAATAAGTAGACATATAAGTACCCTAAAAGGGATCCTAATTGGGGTTATGATACTTATAACTCTATAAAAGAACTACTTACTAAGTCCCCCGA